>LPNX011117422.1:456502-726076 GCA_001517045.1 Pseudotsuga menziesii
CAACACTGAAAAAATTAAAAAATTGAAAAATTGAAAAAAACCTATGGGGACTTAGACATGTTCATATGACTCGACCATGATGTCTAGCATGTTTATACATTGACACATAGACTCTAATAACCTCAATAGGCCTAAATGCCAAGCCGACCACCCCAACTTTGGAGGTATGGAGTGAAAAACTCAGAAATTATCAGTCGTTTATTCAACAACCAATAATAACCAAGGGAAAAAACACCTTGGGCTGATCAGATTGACAAATAAAGTCTAAGAGACCGAGTCTTTTACAGACAGTATCACGCTAGAACATTTATTACAATTCCCCCATGGGGTATGAACATGTGATATAGTACAACAAGCACTTCCCAGAAGTACTTCCAAAGCTCTTCTGAAGTCTGAACAAGTTATCCTTGTTTGGTTCACCAGGCTCACTTGATAAAAAACCACTAAGTACAACTTAGGTGGTAACACACTCCAACCCTAGCCACCGAAATCAACCATCAACTGAACCCACACGTGTGGAAGGCGCAACCAGGCTGAGGAGGGGCATGAGCTGTGAAGGAGGTGTCTGGTGATGTAGGTAAACCACCTTTTAGGTTTGGAAGAAGTCCTTGCTAGGTTTTGGAAGGCCACTGATGGTGTAAGCCTTAGTCTTCACCTCGATCAAATCACCGGACCAATGAATGCTCTCCATTTCGTTTTTAGCTAGAGATGACATGTCTGCTAACTGATAATAAATTAATTGCTCACTTAATGCTGACTGAAGCTGAGTTATGATAACTCCAATCATCATAAATGCCCAATGAGATGTCATTTAGCCTTTTATTTCGCTGAATTTGGATTAATTTGGAGAGTTTTAATTTTCTCCAAAATAATCATTTTTTAATAAAAAATCATTTTTTTTCCTCAAAATTGATCTTTTGAGAAAAAATGCATTATGTGTCCGATTAATGATTTGAAAGTTGGTTTTGACTGGCTGGCCGATCAAGAATGATTTTTGGCTTAAGGTTAGAGCCTTCAATCACTGAATTCGGGGTCCGGATGACCGATTTATTACAAACGGGTTTTTTCCATTTAATTTAAGGAAAAATTAATTAAAAAACTTAGGAAAAATAATTAAAAATTAAAAAATTAAAAGAAATAATTTTTTCCCCGTTCAAAAAAGATTTTTTCGAAATTTTTTATATGTCCAGATCACTTAGGACAAGACCATGCTCTACTTAAATAATGCCTAGTAGGTTTATAACACTCAGTTGGGCTCTAATAACCCTCCAAGGCCCAGAATTCAACATTGGGCATTCCAGCTTTGTAGGAAGCGGGAGAAAACCTCGTCAATTATACTTGGCTGAAGGCAAAGCATAATGGTTAGGGGCAAAAAACTCCCTGGAATACTTGATTTGAGATTCTACGTCTCAGGAGACCGAACCACTCAAAAAAAACCCTACTAGCACATTTTATTAGAAACCCCGGGGGGCCATGGTCAAAATTATTCAAATAAAAAACTGACTAGCCAATATTGGCTAGACATGAATACGGATCAACTGATACACTGGAATCAGACATTGAACATGTCTGTCAACCGGCAGCTCCTCAGGTAACCCAACTAAGTGCAAAATTAGTGGATAACACAGTGAATAATTGGTAGCCTTGATTGGATCTTGACTCCAATGTTGGTAAATGTTTTCAAAACCATGTAGACGCTCTAGACTTGCAAAATTAATTGCCAAATCCTCTTTGGAACCAGTTGGGGTTCCTCCTTTCACACCCCGCTTGTTGAATCTTTTGTGATTGATAAAAAAATCCTCCATTCGTCCCAAATCCATACTTGTATGGTATGAGGTTGTACTTGTACAGACCATACCATTCTATCATCGAGGGGCTATCGAAACCTGCCTGCGGCTTCATTCTCCCAACCTGTGACTTGCTTTTCCCTTCCTACAACGTTCTTCATTGTGCTTGTGACTTGTTTTTTCTTTCCCATGGCCTACACATCTCTACCAATCAGTCCCCTTCATTGTGTGCATGGCCTGCATCTCTCCATCCTAGTCCTACACATCCCTACTCACTGGTCTCCTTCACCTTTCCCACGACTTGCTTAGTGTTGTTGTTGTTTCTCTTAAATTTAGACCAGGTTGGAGATGCCTTGCTCTGCCTTTCTTTCTGTCTACTTGTTGTAATCTTTAGTTGCTAGACCAGCTTTGGTCATGTTAGAGTGTTTATAAAGCTTTTTTCTTTTCACATCCTTGAATAGCAACCCTAGTAAATCCATCAATATAGATTAGTGCACCTCACCCAAGGGGACTTGAATCAGTTTCCCATTGGCACAAGACTAGCCAAATCCCCAATAACATTATCGACAACTGGTTGAGCTAACCCCTTGGGTTTGATGCAGGAAGTATTATGGAAAGGTGAAAGGAATTCATTCTCGAATGGGGCTTCAAGATATGAGGCTATGTTTTAGAAGACTATCTAATTAAATTTCATTTTTCCCTTGTGTGTTTCTTAGTATGGTACATGAGTATCTTTGTAATTTGTTTTGAATCTATAACATTGTATAATATATATTACTGGTTATAGTTGTTCATCCAGATGATTCTAGTCTCAGTTAGTCCAAAATTGTTGCCCCATTCATTAATGAATTGAAAGGTTGAATTTGACACACAAAAATGTTATCTGTTTAATGATCCTTGCTTCACCATTTGTTGACTGGGATTCTCTTTGTAACAAAGGCATCAAATGGAGTATTAGACAGAATGTTTGGTTAACTGAAGTTTGAACTTCTCTGAGTTCAAAACTCTTTAGTATTCAGATTTAGCTTGTTGTTGCAAAGCACTACATTCCCTAGTTTTGTTTTCAAATACAACTGGTAATGATGTTTGCTTGTTTCTGAGTGTTTGCAAAACAGTCCTGTACTTATAGAGGTTTGCATGTGCCAGGGATATTTCTAGGCGTGTTATGCTTTCAACATTCTGCAGCATGGATTACAACATCTTCCAATCTGTTGTTTTAGGAGTTGTAAGTCAACATGGGTGTGGCAAGATTAGTAAGAATTTTACAGATTGTAAACTTCCAGATGAAGTTGAATATAGAGATGATTTTAAAGACAACATTTCCAGTAACACTGTGCCAAGAGAACATCAAGAGTCAAGGTTGAGGAGTAATCATGCTTGTTCACATTTGGATTTCAATGAAGAATATATAGCTGTTTGCCTTCTGGTACTTGTTGCACCTCATACAGATAAAATTCAGATAAATCAAGAAGAAAATTGTGATGAACTAAAGAAAAAAGGATCATGGAGGCTTGCATTGCTGGAAAATAAAGCTTTTCTTTTGGGCGATACTTTGGATCCAAGGTATAAGACCCCTGTGTATTAACTTCAGGTAGCCATTTTATATGTTCAAGCATGTCAATTTTATTAATCCTTTACATTGATATGGGGAAGTTAGCAAGGTCTTGATGCTATATGTCTTAATGGGAAACTTAGCAACTTCCTCATGCAACGTTTTATGGGTAAACTGGTAAATTTTTTATGCTCTATAGGCAAATAGAGAGTAAATTGAAATTCACACCGTGCTTCTGTCCTGCAGGGCTTCTGTGGCATCTGTGTTGTCTCAGAATGGAGTAATAGGAACATCTGATGGTCACATTTATGCTTGGGAAGTGATGAATGGAAGAAAACTCTTTACATCAAAGGATTTTGAAGGTAGTCTAAATTAGGTTAGATTCAGTATTCTGACTAAATTTATGTACTAGAAAAGAACATTCTTTCAAGAACTAACCATGATAATTGTCTTTTAGGTGTAAGCATCTCATGCATCACTGCAGATCCAACATCAACTGCATTTGCTGTTGCAGGAAGTGACAATCGAGTCCTCCTGTATGTGCAGTCGATAGAGTCATAACATAATATAATCCTGGTAGGCGAGGACTGATACCTTTTTTGTATAAAACATCAGGGGATTGTAGTATATTAGCATATGGTTATTTTTGTTGTGAATTTATTTTTATCATGGAGTTTATCAATCATGTCATCCGTTCTGTCCATCAATTTTGTGAAAGGGCCACAAGCAATACGCTCCATACCTTGTCAAGAAAATTGATTTGTACCTCTCATGAGATTTTTACCTCACCATATTCATATTGAAAACTTTCTTGACATAAGAACATTGTTGACGACGGTTCAACAGTTAGGACAGAGAGAATTAATTTGGAAAGACACTAAAGATTTGGCGTTTTCATCCAATTAATTGCAGTCCATTATGCCTTTTAATCTGATTTTTAAACTTCACATGACCTCCATCACTGATGAACAAGAATCAGGCATTTTTCCTCTTGCTTTCAGGCAGGGTAATAGAAAACTATTGAATCTTTATTTGCATGTATAAATTTATGTCAAACAAATCAAATATTTAAGTATTCAGGGATTTTGGCAGTCCAACATATGATATATCATTTTTTGGGATTATCCGCGTATTGTAAATCATTAAGCTATGACCTATATCCCATGAGTATTGTTGCAATTGACCAATTTCTCATGGTTTTGAATAGTCCACTTAGCACTCATTGCATTGGGTGATGCTCATAGAGGTGAAGAAGTGGGATTGAGACTAGCGAAATGAATTGCATAGCATCAATCACCACTTCCCAAGGCTTGCACCCAGTAACCAAGACTTCTCAGGAGGTCACCCATCCCAAGACTCCTCTTGCTCAAGTATGCTTAGCTATGGATTTTTCCCCACAACAAAGCCCACTTAGCTTGCTACCCCTTTTGCAAAACCTTAGCAAGTATTGTGCCTTATGAACTATTCAGTTAGAGCTCCCTTGACTCTTTTTATTTAAGTATTAAGGGCTTTTCGCAGTCCAACATATGATATATCATTTTTGGGATTATATGTGTAGTGTAAGTCATTAAGCTATGACCTATATCCCATGGGTATAGTCACAACTAAACAATTTCTCATAGTTTTGAATAATCCACTTAGCACTCATTGCATATAATCCCCTTAGCACTCATTGAATAATCCACTTAGCACTTAGCACTCATTGTTGAAATATTGTAACTTCGAAGAATATTCTATATGTATCTTTTGTGGTCCCCGATGGTCCTACCGGGAGAACCACTTGTATTATCTTGTACCCCGATGCTTCTAATCGGAAGAACTAATAAGAGTCATGTGGTTGTCCCCTCTATTTGTAAAGGTGGGTCATTAGCACCCCAGTGTGGTTACTTGAGCCTACATGTGTAACTCGAGCCTACATGATTAACTCGAGCCTACATGTCGGATGAGTTAATTCAAGTGAACGGATGAATATAAATAGAGGTGTGGTGCTCCTCATTTGAGACACACACACTCTCACTTGTGTAGCGCATTAGTGGAGAAGGAAGTAGCTGGAGAAGGAGGAGGATCAGGCTTTGATCTCCTTGTTGGTTTTATCCTTTATCTTTTGGGGCATCTATATTGAGGAAGCTTTTGCTGGGTTTTTCCCTTTAGGGTTTTCCCAGGATAAATCTTTGTGTTCTCCTTTTGTATGGTTGTGCTTGTCTATCTTTCAGTGATCCTGTTTATATGCTTTTGTTATGAAATCGAAATGAAATACTAATGATCTAGCTTAGCATATGAAAATTTAACATGGTATCAAAGCCACCCTGAAAGAAGAAATTGTGCAGCTAAAGAATCTAGGGCTTCTTATTTTTTGGGTCTCTATCCATGATCGATCAGCAAAAGAAGGCTAGACTGACTCTCCATTGATGGGCGCATCTTTCTGTCGAAGCGGAATTTGATTCTGAGCATTTTCAGTTTTGGTGCGGAAAATTAGGGCTTTCTACAGAAGAAGAATTTTTAAGTGAGCCCAACATAGGATTGTTCTCCTCATCAAAATCGAAGAGAGACCTGGATCAAGAAATTTGGTTGGGTGAAACTCCGGGAAAGTCAAACCCTAGTTTGACCCCGATCTGGAAAAACCCTAAATACTAAAACTACTGAGTTTTGGTACATTCGCTATATCTTGAGATTGGCGAAGGCTTAGGAGTTGAAAATTGCAAAGGCCGAAGATAAAATCCTGATTTACACTCTGTCCAAAATTCAGCCTCAGATTCGCTATATTCTGGGAGATATGATCCCTCCAAGTTAGGGTTCTAGCCTCTTCCAGAATTCATCCCTAAACAGGACACCTAGGGAGAATTGCTGTAGCGTGGGCTACAAAGGTCCAAATGGAATTCCTGAAGATGTTCCAGAAAGAGCACGGACTGTACTTTCTGTGGTCCAAATTTCCGAACCTGAAGATGAACCAGTGACATGTGGCATGCCGTACAACTTCACTGTTCTGAACAGTCTTGTAACAGGTCACCTTGGGCAAATGATCATAAATCCCAATTGGTGAAACCAATTCTGATGAAACCTATGGTGTTGGATTAGGGACATGTGAGGTTACCTCAGTGCGAAATTTCAGACACAGAGGAGTAGTAATTTCGGAGATATCACAGAAACAGTAACAGGCATTTCTGCAGAAGAAATTGGAAAACTAGGGCTTCCTGTTCCGGGAGCTTCCCTCCACTGTTTTCAGAAAAGGAGTACATTGGACAACTCCATTTGAAGAGATCTGTCATTCTATCCAATCAAATCTAAAAGATTCGAAGTTTTGAAAATTAGGGTTTCTCTGACAAACCCTAGATCAACCAGCTCTGGAAGCAGGACGAACACCTCAAATCGGTAAGATCTAATCTTTTGCTATTTGCATTTGAGGTTCTCATTTCAAAGTGATCTATCACATCAGCTTGATGATAAGCTTGGTGAAGTTGAAAACTTCCAAGCATGGAAGTATTTGATCTCTCTGAAGAAAATGAATTGGACACCTACATGAGTAGAGAGGTTCCAGTTCTAGAGGGAGATGAGCTTCAAAGCCTTACACAAGAAGAACTTGATCAAGGTCAAGAAGATCATTGTTGATTCAATCACGGATCAACTTGTACCACAAGTGTCTTCCCTAAAGACACCGAAGATGTTTGATTCCTTGATCAAGCTATTTGAAGATAAGAACATAATTCAGAAGATGGATTTGAGAAAACAGTTGAAGAATGTGAAGATCCAGAATGCATAACATCTTGAAGCGGTAGAAGAAGAAGCAGAGAATGGCCTCCCATGATCATGGGATTCATTCATGTGAGGAATGTGTGCCAAAAGGAAGTGATTACTTTCAGTTGACCCTGGGAAGAAGAAGAAGCTCGTCTCATAAGAAGAGAAGAAGAAAGATGGGAGCAAATTGAAGATCAAGCTCTCACCGTTCAAAGAAGATCCCTCAAGCGATGAGGATAATGAAGAACTCAATTCTTGACGAACCTCTTATCCATCTTATCATTTGGATAAGAAATGATGATTTCATGGATGATCAAGGAGTCTACCCACGAAACAAACAAAAGATAAGTATTCAATTGTCATTTAATGATATTGTTTTGTTATGCATTTGATTATATTCAGTTGATGTGTTGTTTGCATGCATGTGATGGGTAAGTAGCTCATGGTTCTATACAAATCTCCATTGTTACTTATCTAGAATGAAACCTATTTGCTGACATATTGGATTAGTGCACAATCTTAATGATGTCATGGTAGAGATGGAAGGCATATAGAAAGTTTCTGTGAGATATGGATGAATGTTGTATTGGCTAAATAGTTGCATGATGCATAAGAATTTGTCGTTATGCATATTTAGTTCTAACCATGCAACTGGTGCATTTGAATTGTAGGAAAGGTCCTGTACAACCTCCTAAAAGAAAAGAAGGATGAGACTTGTTCCGAAGAACAAGTGATGACAATTCAATAAACATGAATCTGAAGCACCCAGGGTCAGAGACACCATGACGAAAGAAAGAGCTTCAAAGAGCGGTAGATCCACCTCGAAGGATGAAGACCACCATGGGTATGAGAGATAACTCAAGATGAAGAAAAAAATGCTATGAAAGAAGCTATGATCAAAGAATAACAGTTGATTATGGGGAATGATGTATATGATATGATTTCGAGACGTAAAGGGAAGTACGTAGTATCTTCCATATGGATCTGGAAGAACAAGTGTACAAAGCAAGAATCGTGATTTGCCTCAGAAAGAATAGACTATGACATGACNTGAGTTTTACCAAGAGTAAAGTTGATCCTAACCTTTATCTCAAGGTTGTAGAAGATGAACCTGTCATCCTGTTATTATTTGTGGATGACTTATTCTTGACAGGGAAGGAGAAACAGATCATGGAAAGCAAGAAGAAACTAGCAAAAGGATTTGAGATGAAAGACCTTGGGTTAATGCACTATTTCCTAGGTCTGGAAATATGACAAAGTTCAGAAGAAATATTTCTCAACCAGGGAAAGTATGCGGTAGAGATATTGAAGAGATTAAATATGTTGGAATGCAAAGCCATGGCCAGACCCATGGACTCCAACCTGAAGTTGTTAGATGATGACTCATCAGAGTTAGTAGATGCGACTCATTATAGACAGATCATTGGGTCATTGATGTTCTTAACAAATACCAGACCAGACATTTGTTTTGCTGTGAACACCTTAAGTCAATATCTTGTTCAACCAAGATGGGTTCACCTAGTAGCTGCAAAACATGTGATGAGATATCTGAAAGGGACTATAGACCTTGGTCTATACTATGATGGTAGCCATGACTACAGATTGTATGGCTATACAGATGCAGATTGGGTTGGAAGTATCTCAGACAGGAAAAGCACATCAGGTAGATGCTTTTGTTTGGGGTTTGCTATGAGTTCATGGTTTAGCAGGAAACAGTCCAGTGTTTTTCTTAGAATAACAAAAGCAGAATACATAGCAGATTGCTCTGCGAAGTTGTGAAGCCATATGGCTTCGGAAGCTAATATCAGGTCTCCTTGACCTGAAGATGGATACTACATTGATTCTATGTGATAACGAGAGTTGTGATAACAGAGAACCCTGTGTTCCGTCGTAACACATAGAAATCCGATCTTTTTACATACAAGATAAAGATGTAGATGATGATGTTTCAGTATTCCCATACTGAAGATATAGATGATGCTTTCAGTATTCACATACTGGAGATACAGATGGTGATAGTTCAGTATTCACATACTGAAGATGTAGATGATGATGGTTTAGATGGTGATGTGTTGATGAAGCCTCAGTCTCGAGTAAAGTTCGAACACTTTCAAGACAAGCTTGGTGTGGTTTGGAAAGACCTTCCTTGAAAGAGGGAGTAGTGATGTTGCAATGGGATTGTATCATCTTGGGAGATATGTCCAGAAGTGATCCGGAGACCTCGGTCTTCGAGAATGAAGAGGGATTGTATCATCCTGGGACATATGTCCAGAAGTGATCCGGTGACCTCGGTCATCGAGAATGTAGTAGGATTGTATCATCCTTGGACTTCGGTTCAGAACGGATCCGGTGAACTTCGGTCATCGAGAAGGTGGCAGGATTGTATCATCCTTGAACTTCGGTTCAGAACGGATCCGGTGAACTTCGGTCATCGAGAAGGTGGCAGGATTGTATCATCCTTGGACTTCGGTTCAGAACAGATCCGGTTAACTTCAGTCATCGAGAAGGTGGCAGGATTGTATCATCCTTGGACTTCGGTTTAGAACGGATCCGGTGAACTTCGGTCATCGAGAAGGTGGCAGGATTGTATCATCCTTGGACTTCAGTTCAGAACGGATCCGGTGAACTTCGGTCATCGAGAAGGTAGTAGGATTGTATCATCCTTGAACCTCGGTTTAGAATAGATCCGGTGACTTCGGTACTCGAGAACGTGTGTTGATCCCGTAATTCCAATAGGAAGGATTGTTTGAGTTCCACCACTGTGTTGATCCCGTAATTCCGAAAGGAAGGATCGTTAGTAACTCCGTAAAGACCTAAATCCCGTAATTCCGAAAGGAATGATCATTGAATTGATTTCGTAATTCCAATAGGAAGGATTGTCTGAGTTCCACAGATGTGTTGATCCCGTAATTCCGAAAGGAAGGATCGTTAGTAACTCCGTAAAGACCTAAATCTCGTAATTCCGAAAGGAAGGATCGTTGCTAGCTCCGTAAAGACTTGATCCCGTAATTCCGAAAGGAAGGATCGTTAGTAGCTCCGTAAAGACTTGATCCCGTAATTCCAACAGGAAGGATTGTCTGAGTTCCACAGATGTGTTGATCCCGTAATTCCAATAGGAAGGATTGTCTGAGTTCCACAAATGTGTTGATCCCGTAATTCCGAAAGGAAGGATCGTTAGCAACTCCCTAAAGACCTAAATCCCGTAATTCCGAAAGGAAGGATCATTAGTAGCTCCGTAAAGACTTGATCCCGTAATTCCGAAAGGAAGGATCGTCTGAGCTTCACAAATGTGTTGATCCCGTAATTCCGAAAGGAAGGATCGTTAGTAACTCCGTAAAGACCTAAATCCCGTAATTCCGACAGGAAGGATCGTCTGAGTACCACAGACATGTTGATCCCATAATTCCGAAAGGAAGGATCATGTTGATGTTTTGATGATGATGATGTTGATGTTTTGATGATGTTGATGTTTTGATGATAATGATTTTATGATGATGATGATGTACTGATCAAAAGATCAGAGTGTGATGATGATGCTATTTTGATGTTTTGATGATGTTGAATGTTTTGATCATAATGATGTTTTGATGATGTTGATGTTTTCATGATGATGATGATGTACTGATCGAACGATCAAGAGTATGATGATGATGATGTACTGATCGGAAGATCAGAGTGTGACGATGATGATGATCAGTATGTGATGATGACGACATACTGATCAAAAGATCAGAATATGATGATGATGATTCTGTTCGAGAGTTGAAGTATGATGATGGTGCTGATCACGATGTTACTAATCAGAATGTGATGATGTTGCTGATCGAAAGGTCAAAATGCTGAAGATGTCTTTGCTAATCGAAAGATCAAAGTGCTAAAGATATTGCTGATCAAAATGCTGAAGATATTGGTGATGATCGAAAGGTCAAAGTGCTGAAGATGTTGTTGCTGATCGAAAGGTCAAAGTGTTGAAGATGTTGCTGAAAATGTTGCTGATCGAAAGGTCAAAGTGCCGAAGATGTTGCTGATCGAAAGGTCAAAGTGCTGAAGATGTTGCTGCTGATCGAAAGGTCTAAGTGCTGAAGATGTTGCTGATCGAAAGATCACAGTGTTGAAGATGTTGCTGATCAAAAGGTCAAAAGATGCTGATGTTGATTAAAGAGTTGCTGTCGTCAAATATTGAAGACGAAGACTATATGATGTTGAAAAGCTTCCAATGATTTATAGATGTGTTACCCTGATGATGTTGATGATGTCCTCTCCTACTATTGTTGTTGTTGATGTTGTTGTAGAATACCCTTCTCGTTAAGGGGGAGTGTTGAAATATTGTAACTTCGAAGAATATTCTATATGTATCTTTTGTGGTCCCCGATGGTCCTACCGGGAGAACCACTTGTATTATCTTGTACCCCGATGCTTCTAATCGGAAGAACTAATAAGAGTCATGAGGTTGTCCCCTCTATTTGTAAAGGTGGGTCATTAGCACCCCAGTGTGGTTACTTGAGCCTACATATGTAACTCGAGCCTACATGTCAAATGAGTTAATTCAAGTGAACGGATGAATATAAATAGAAGTGTGGTGCTCCTCATTTGAGACACACACACTCTCACTTGTGTAGCGCATTAGTGGAGAAGAGAAGTAGCTGGAGAAGGAGGAGGATCAGGCTTTGATCTCCTTGTTGGTTTTATCTTTTATCTTTTGGGGCATCTATATTGAGGAAGCTTTTGCTGGGTTTTTCCCTTTAGGGTTTTCCTAGGATAAATCTTTGTGTTCTCCTTTTGTATGGTTGTGCTTGTCTATCTTTCAGTGATCCTGTTTATATGCTTTTTTATGAAATCGAAATGAAATACTAATGATCTAGCTTAGCATATGAAAATTTAACAAGGAGGTCACCCATCCCAAGACTCCTCTTGCTCAAGTATGCTTAGCTATGGATTTTTCCCCACAACAAAGCCCACTTAGCTTGCTACCCCTTTTGCAAAACCTTAGCAAGTATTGTGCCTTATGAACTATTTAGTTAGAGCTCCCTTGACTCTTTTTATTTAAGTATTAAGGGCTTTTCGCAGTCCAACATATGATATATCATTTTTGGGATTATATGCGTAGTGTAAGTCATTAAGCTATGACCTATATCCCATGGGTATAGTCACAACTGACCAATTTCTCATAGTTTTGAATAATCCATTTAGCACTCATTGCATTAGGTGATGCTCACAGGGGTGAAGAAGTGGGATTGAGACTAGCGAAATGAATCACATATCATCAATCATCACTTCCAGGGCTTGCACCTGGTAACCAAGACTTCCCAGGAGGTCACCCATCTCAAGACTCTTTTGGCTCAAGTGCGCTTAACTGTGGACTTTTCCCCACAACCAAGTCCACTTAGCTTGCTACCCCATTTGCAAAACCTTAGAAAGTATTGTGCCTTATGATTTATTCAATTAGAGCTCCCTTGACTCTTTTTATTTAATTGAAGGCTTTTCGCAGTCCAACATATGATATATCCTTTTTGGGATTATACAAATATTTGGGCTTTAACCTTCACCAGAAGCTGCATTGGAACTACAACATTGAGAAAATGATTTGTGAAGGGAAAAAATCTTATTTTTGGTCTTGAGAACGATTGTGAACAAGAGGATTTTCTATTTGAGAAAGAAATTCTTCTGTTAGACTCCCATCACTATTGTTATCTTCTTTGGATGCGAAGTTTAGGATTGCAACATTTGTAGAAAATTGAGTAGAAGAATTGAGAAAACCTAGAATTGTTATATAATTTATAGTCTTAAAACTAAAGAATACTCCCTATTCTATCCTCCACAACCCCATTAAGAGTATGACTATGACTACATGAGCTTTAATGTACAAGCATATGACTACTAACATGAATGTAAAGAGGCTTCCTAAGATTGTATCAAATTCTAGTCAAAGTCACTTGTGACTTAACAGAGGTTGGCATAAAGAGGCTAAATTTTGGCAAAATCATTAGAGATCAGAAGAGGTCACTCTTTAGGCTATTGATTCCATTAAAAAAAGTATCACATCTAAATTTAATGGGAAATTGTGGTGAAATAAAGATATAGAGGATAAGGAAAAATAAGATACTATAAAGAGGTAAGTATCCTTAATTTACAAAATCAAAAGTATCTTTTTGTTATAGCTAGCTTAAAGAAGAAAATCAACATTGCTAAAATAAGAATAAATAAGGCGTTGGACAATTTCTAAGACGTTGTGGCATGAAAGAATTCATCATCATTGTGATAACAAGGAAGACGATGAAAAACATTCTCTTAGAATGTCCTACATATGCCCACATTAGATCTCAATTTCAATCATTTGCAACACTATAGACCCTTCCTAACTTGTTAACTAATCAAAACTATGGAGATCTAGGAAAGATTCGCTCTAGTCCTTTATAGGATAGAAATAAAATTCTAAAAAAAACAATTTCTTTATTCATGGTGGTTTTCTTAAGAATTGATAAACCAAAGTTGGTCTCAGTGGATGATAACCACCATGACCACCACCATCATCAAATGCTTTTAATCATCGCTTCATAAATTTTAGAGTCTCTCCATAGTATGTTATGGCAAGTTTGAAAATGTAGAATGCATCCATGTTATGTTATGGTAGGAATGAAATTGACTCAAGTCAAGAAGCAAAACGATTTATTTCAGCATCTATTAAAGTCTAAAGACTAGTTTTACTCTAAAAATTGCCTCTTTCTTTTATAGATTACAACACTATTTGTTATATTGTACTCCAATACATTGAATGATATTGACCTAATTCATCACCATATGATAAATTTTAAACTATGAAAATGGTCGATGGACATTTCAGACACCTAATAACAAATATCTAGTGAACTTGTTGATTCTTCTTGAAATGTAGCTTGAAATTTTTTGAGAATCCCAACCCGGTTTCAAGCTTGTTTGCTTCTCTACATAGTTTAATGCCCAAACCCTTGTATGCACAAATTTTTAACAAAATTTGACTAAACCTGAAACACATGGAATTCTTTTTCGAAAATTAACAATTCAGAAAATTTTCTTTTAAGATAAAAATTTCAAACTCAAAAGTTTAAATCAGCCACACATGAAAATAACACTGATGTTTTTCACCAATGGTCCAAGATAAAACCCCCAAGGGAAAACCTGTTTTTGAGAGAGAGAGAGATATTATTTCTTCAGGTAAAATACAGAAAATCAAACAACAATACTTATCAAAATTTCTTCTCGAAATCTGAACCCTTTAATGTTGTTTTTCTCCTCGATTTATGTGCCAACTTCACCTCGAGAAACGTGCCATGATTTTGTTGTACGGACATAAATTAAATTTTTGTACTTGCCTTGAATGATGTGCCTAATTCGTACTATACGGATTTTCTAGAAAAGTGTGCAGAACGTACTGTACGGTCACCTCAAAAACTGTGTAGACCGTATTGTTGTACGGAATCTCGAAATTCGTGCAGCTCGTACACTATACGGATTTTCTTGATTTTTGTGCAGACCGTATTGTATGGTCACCTCGATTTTCGTGTAGAATTAAATGCCTTGAAATCTATGCCTGGAAATCACCTGTACAGTCCTTGAAATTTGTGCCCACTCTGCTCTTCAGTCTTCTTGATTTTTGTGCCCAAATTTGTTTCTCTCAGTTTCTCAATCACCTATACAGTCCTCGAAATTTGTGTCCATTGTGCTCTTCAGTCTTCTCGAAATTTGTGCCAAAACTCTTCTCGATTTTTGTGCCCAAATCTTTTCGACAAAAACTTAGGCAAATAAATCCTAAGTTGGCCCCCATTGTCCAGAAGGAACTTCAGAAAATGTTAGCAGCAGTGATCATAGCACCTACAAGACATTCATCATGGTGCTCCAACTTAGTTGTTGTTAGAAAGAAGAATGGGTTGATTAAAATATGTATAGATTTCAGCAATCTAAACACATCATGCCTGAAAGATAATTATCCATTGCCCGACATGGAAACATTACTTCAAAGAGTAATTGGTTCAGGAATGATGTCCATGTTGGATGGCTTTTTCGGATATAACCAGGTGTTAGTAAATAAAGAAGATCAACATAAGACAACGTTTACCACACCTTGGGGCACTTACAAGTTTTTAAGAATGCCTTTCGGCTTATTAAACGGAGGTGCCACTTTCCAAAGAGCCATGGACTTTGCCTTCAAAGAACTCATAAGAAAAGTGATCGAAATCTATCAAGATGACTTAACTGTTTTTTCGAAAGAAAGATCTGACCACATAGGTCATCTCAGGAAGGTATTTATAAGATGTCGTAAATATGACATTTCCTTAAATCCTGCCAAGTCAATCTTCAAGGTTGATGAAGGCAAGTTGTTGGGACACATCATCTCCAAGGATGGGGTCAAGATTGACCTTGAACGGGTAGAAGCCATTAAGAAGGTTTGCTTGCCTCGGAATTTAAAAACTCTCAAGTCTTTAAATGGTCAGATAAATTTCATAAGGAGATTAATCCCAAATTTAGCAAAACTAATGAAACCTCTACAAAAATTATTAAAGAAAGATGTTAAATTTGCGTGGACAGATGAAGGGAAGGATGCTTTCAGAAATATCAAAGATGCTATATCTAGATCACCTGTCTTAATTAGTCAAGATTACTCCAAAGAACTTCAGATTTTCTCTTTTGCTTCGAAAGACACCATTGCTGGTGTTTTGCTTCAGAAAAATAGTGAAGGACAAGAGCAACCTATAGCCTTTATGAGTAGAGCCTTGCAAAATTCAGAATTGAAGTACACTTCTATGGAGAAGCAAGCTTATGCCCTTGTCAAGTCCCTTAAACATTTTAGAACTTATGTTAGATACTCTAAAATCATTGGGTATGTACCCTATGCAGCTGTCAAAGATATCATGTCTCGGCAAGACTATCTAGGCATCGGGGGTAAATGGGTTTCAAAGATTCAGGAATATGCCTTAGAGATAAAACCCACTAAATTGATTAAGGGACAAGGGCTTGCAAAGATGTTAACTCAGGGAAATGAGAAAGCTTTAGGAATGATTTGTCATGATAGTAATCTAGAACAAAGTGTATCAGACGAGCTTCAGAGATTAGAGCAGTAGCCTTGGTATTCAGACATCATCTTTTTCCTTCGTAACCTTACATGCCCTGATCACCTACTTGGCCATAAACACAGAGTATTAAGGTTAGAAGAAACTAAGTATTGTTTAACAAATGATGGTCTAGGTTGGAGAAACCTGAACGGCTTGATACGTAGGTGTGTTGATGAACCAGAGTCCAAAAGACTCACGATTGAGTTCCATGCAGGATTTTGTGGTGGGCATTTTGCAGCAAGAACAACCACCCACAAAATTCTTAGAGCAGGTTACTATTGGCCAAACATTTTTTCAGATGTGCATAAGTTTGTCAGAAGTTGCCCCTAATGTCAGTTGTTCACCGGGAAGCAAAAGATGAAAGCTTTGCCCTTAAAACCGATAGTAGTCCAAGCCCCTTTCCAATAGTGGGGGCTTGATTTCATTGGTAAGTTCAAAGACAATTCAAGCAATGGTTATTCTTGGATACTTATCGCTACAGATTATTTCACCAAGTGGGTAGAGGCAATACCCACCAAGAAGGCAACCGATATTGTAGTCATGGAGTTCCTAGAAGATAGGATTATCACAAGATTCGGTGTGCCAGCCAGAATTATTACAGACAATGGCCCATGTTTCAGTTCTTCAGAAATGTCATCTTTTTGCTTCAAATATGGCATTGTCTTATCGCATTCATCCAACTATTATCCTCAAGGAAATGGTCTAGCTGAGTCAAGTAATAAAAACTTAATGGCCATAATCAAGAAAACAGTTGGTGATAATAAGAAAGCATGTGATAGCAAGATTAAGTATACATTATGGGTTGATAGGATTACTAAGAAAAGTTCAACCAGGAAGAGTCCTTTTGAACTTGTCTATGGCCTAGATGTCACCTTACCAGTCCATTTAAAGCTTCCAGTATATCAGCTTCTTCAAAACTTTAGCTCAGATCAAGATGCCATTCAGAACAGAGTTAATCAGTTGATCGAGTTAGATGAAAACAGAAGGAAGTCCCTTGACCAGAGTATCCGAAATTCAGATAAAATCAAGAGGACTTTTGATAAGTCTACCAGACCCAGATCCTTTCAAGTTGGTGACATAGTTTTGTTATGGGACAAACGGAGGGAAAAACCGGGAAAACATGGAAAGTTTGACAGCCTATGGATGGGACCTTATATCATTGACGAAGTAGCAGGCACTAATTCTTTTTATCAAAATGATCTGGAAGGGGAAAGATTAAGCCTTCCAGTGAATGGCCTTCTGCTCAAGATGTTGTTCATCGAGACGGTTTGATGCCTTTATTGGTATCGGTGGTATCAAGGCCTATTTCTAAACTTATCTTTGCATGTATTTTATTTTAGGTATCATAGTTTTGTATTATAGATGTTTTATCATAGTACTAACTTCAAAGGTTTTGTTGTATATTAGTGTTGTAAAATAGTTTTTCTTTTTGTACATTATATACTAACTTTGTTAAATAGCTTAGTTTCCTAGCTGGTTTCCTTTTATATATGTGTTACTGATGGAATTTAGTTTTTGTGCAGGACCCAGAGATTCCAGAGTTCTTACATCCTCTTATTTGATTAGAAGATCAGTCATAGCACGTGTCTCTAGATGGAGCCAGATGTTACGTACTAAGCCATACTTAGTTGGTATTGTTGTCCGCCGATTGCACACCAACAGCAGAAACTTTCTGAAAGCTGTCGCCTCACCTGAGAAAGTGGGAGAGGTGTGACCTTGGGGGCAAGCATAATGCTAGGTACTGTCACCTACTTCTAGCTCCTCCGTTTAGGCTAACTCCTAACGAAGCCAAGGGGGGTAGTCCCTACAAAAGAGTTTCTATGGCTCTTAAGTTGTTTTAAGTGTTTCTAACGGTTACGGATGCGGATGAGTGTTTTTTAGGAGTTTGTTATGATGAACGAAGATTGCATATTAGATAACTGAAAAATAAACATGAGACAAAAGAGCAATCCACGTTGCTATCATAAGACTTAGAAGATAAACAATATGTTGAGAACTCACGAAATAATATAGCATTCAAAGATATAAACTTTACTCAAAATATCCAATGGACAAATGGCCCAGATTATCAATAATGCATAAAAGAACGGACCAGTTCCTTATGGAGTCAACTTATCAGAAATGCTTAAGCGTACTGAGGATGTGAGTCTCAAAATAGTGCCAAAGGATGTGTATTGCGGTTAATCTTGGTTTATTTTAAAGTTTTTTAATGGTCTTGTTTAAGGTTCAACAAAAGGTATCAAGAGACCAACCGGGAAAGTCTTTTGAGTTACTCCGTTCGAGACATGACGGCCTGCTCAGTATCTCGGGCTGGTATCGCGAAAATTGACCAACAAGGCGAGACTCTAGTCAGCGGGGGTTTCAGCGCCCTTATTAGGAATGACTTGGGAAACTTTCTACAACATCGGTGCGTTGGTTATATGGTAAAATTTTATTATGTTGAATCTTGTAAGATTAATAGTCCAATGCCGTTTCTAGGTACTTCGATTTTTTAGGTCGGTTAGAGCATACTCCGGCAAGGAAACAACGAGATAAATTAATTAGAAGGGAATGTGAGTTGCAAAATTTTATTAAAGAATTAATAAAAACCCTCCGACAAAGAGCGCTCTTGATTTTGTCTTATGACAGAAGTTCAAGAGTCTTAGCTAAACTATATGCTTGATGCAAGGAAATGCAGTGGGAATGCTCTCCGATAGAGTGCTCTTGACTTGGATTTCGGCAAGTTCAAGAGACTTAGAAATTAATTTTTAAAATTACAATGAAGCAAAGGTACATGAAATAATAGCAAAATTAAACAATCTCTCCGACAAAGAGCACTCTTGATCTACCTTATGGTGAGATTCAAGAGATTTTGGTTCTTTTTTTATTTAATCTTTTCAATGAAATAAACAAAAAACCACTAACTAGCAACTAATCAAACAAATTTTCCTTTTTTTATGACTTTTATGCAAGCAAAAATAAAATCAAAGTCTAATCTAGCATGAAAACAAATTGCATGAGAATAAGAGGAAACTAGCAAGAATATACTAATGAAATCAAATCTAACTAAACCTTTCAACAAATTGAAGCTAATTATCCCTATTCTACTTTCACCATTTTACTTATTGCAGGTATAAAGCAAAGTAAAGAGAATGAAATATGGACAATGGCAATACAAGCTTCCCCCATATGGGGGAAGTGGGGTGTGCGAGCCTTTATCCCACTTGCTCTTTTATTAACTCTTTTACAATGCCTTTCTTTTGATGCTTTTTTGCCTCTTTTCCTATCTTTGGAAGGCTTTCGGAGTGAGTTGTAGAAAGGGGAATGAAGAAGAGGGAATTATGAGTCTTTTTTGAAACTTGAATCTTCAATTTTCCACCAACACTTCTGCCTAACTTGTCGCAAAAGTGAAAAAAATCAGCGAGCTAATAATACTTAAAAGTGATGGGAAAGATGATGCAAGAATAAAAAAAAAATTGGAAATTTCTTTTTTGTACTTGGAAAATTTTTGAATATTCTTGCATGCAAAGTACAAGCTTTTTCCTAGATCTAATGAATGATAAATCCCTTCAGTGATTAGATCTAACAAAGCCTAAAGGAAAATAGATCTAAATATTGATAGTGAAAGAATGGATCTACTTCTTAAGCAATGCAAAACAAAATAAAGAAAAGGGGTAACAAAGGAAGGATTTCTTTTGGATGGAACACAAGAGAGGAAGAGAAACTCCTAGCTTTCTTTTGTATGAAAAGAAGACGATCCCTGTAGGTCCTGCAATCACAAAGTCTTAAACAAAAAGGGTTGCTTGAAGCTTGAGATAGATGTAGCTGAACTCACACCCTTCTTCAATCTGTGAAGCCTGATAACACCAAAACTCAATACAAAAGTGAGATCAAATCATATGAAAGTATGCTAAGAGAATTAAATCAAGATCAACATTACATATAACTAGCTACTCATGTTCATCAAGATTCTAATTTACTTTGCATAAATAACCAACTTGAAACAACAAATGATTATTCTACTGTGCCAACAGTGGCCCTCTTGAGCTTAACAAAATAATTGATCTCATTCAAAGTATTTAAAAGATAAGGGTTAGAGACAATATCACCTCAACCAGGAGATGTTTACTACATGCAAAGAGCTCATAGACCTCCAAAGTCGAAATTCTTATAAATAATTCAAAGCAAATCTTGATACAATTTCTTCAAAGTAACTCCACCACAAAAGTTCCACCTCGAAGAGCTCAAAAGAGCCTCTTCTTATTCAATGAGAGAAGGCTAAAACCCTAGCACCACACCATGCAAGGAGGGCACAAAACCTAACCATCTAGCCATGTCATGAGCACAAAACCTAAAACAAAGAGGGTGAGAGTGAGGGGAGGCCTCCACCTAGGCAAGGCGCCCCCACTCCCAACCCCAACCAACCAACTCCACCCAATAGGAGCTCTCCACAAGTAATAGTGTGATCATCCTAGCCTTTGACGTGAAGCTTGAGGAAGGGCACACATGAGGTGAATGTAGGTATGCGTGAGGTCATAGAGGAGAGCTTGTGCTAGGTTTGGAGGAGCCAAAACCCTAGCATACCATGAATCAAGGACCACACTTCATCTTCCAACCTTGAACATATCAACAAACCAATAAACAAGCTCCACCTCACCAAAACGTGGGCATCACTGAAGGAGGCGAGCTTGCTAAGTGAATGTGACCTCAATGCTCTTTGATTGCTGACTGAAGAGGATTTGTGCCGAGCCCAATCATCATTAATGCCTGATGCCATGTCATTCTGCATTTCATTTCGCTCAATTTGGATTAATTTGGAGAGATTTGGATTATCTCCAAAATAATCATTTTTAATATTTAATCAATAATTTCTCTGAAACTGACTTTTTTTGAGAAATTATGAGTTATGCAGCTGAATGATGATCTGAAACTTGGAGTTAGCTGGCCAGATGCTCATGAATGATTTTTGGCTTAAGGTTAGAGCCTTCAAACACTAAAATTGGACCCCGGATGGCTGACTTATTACAATTTGAATTTTTCCATTTAAATTATGGAAAATTTTAATTAAAAACTATAGGAAAATTAAAAATTAAAAAATAATTAAAATCCTAAATCCAACGCGTCGGGTAAAATTTTTTCAATTTTATTTTTATTTTTTATTTTATATTTTTTGGCAAGTTGTTTAAATTTCTGAGGGTCTTAGTGACTTAGGACATGACCATAATCTATTCTAATAGTGTCTAGTAGGTTCATACACTTCAGTTGGGCTCTAATAACCCCCCAAGGCCCAGAATTCAAAATCGGACATTCCAGCTTTGGAGGAAGCGGGAGAAAACCTCGTCGATTATACTCGGCTATAGGCAAAGCATAATTGACAAGGGCAAAAAACTTTTTGGAATACCTTAGTTGAAATTCTATGTCTTAGGGGACCGAACCACTCAAACCCCTACTAGCACACTTTATTACAAACCCCGTGGGGCCATGGTCATAATTACTGAAAATAAAAAATGACTAGCCAAAACTGGCTAGGCACAAAGGGCGGATCATCTGATACACTGGAACACAAACATTCATCATGTTTGTCAAATTGCGGCTCTTCAGATAATCCAACTATGGTACAAATAAGCTGGTAACAGGTATTATCAAGTGAGCCGAGTGATGAGAACAAACACTTGTTCATTATTCAAAGTTCAGAAGTCATTAAGGCGTCTTTTGGGAACTTTTTTTTTTGTAACACATGTTCATACCCCCTTGGTGAAATTGTAAAAAATGTCTTAGCATTTAATTTTTTATATAAGGCTCGGCTTTCCAGACTTAAGCATCAAGTCGACTAGCCCAAAGTGTTTTTTCCCTTAGTTATTATTGGTTGTTGAACAAACGACTAATAATTTCCGAGTTTTTCACTCACACCTCCAAAGTTGGGGTAGTCGTCTTGGTGATTCGGCCTTAGGAGTGTTAGATTTTTGTCATTTAATCAATATGATCTAGGATCTTATCTGAGAGAATAACATGCACAGCAATAATCACAAGAGATGAGAGACAAATATTTTTCCTTGGGGAAACCATAAAGGAGAAAACCTCGTAGCTTCCTCAGAGATAGAATGAGCACCAATAGCAAAAGTAAAACCCAAAGACACAAAGATGATCTCCGAGAGCTATTCTCTCTCTTACTTGTGCGAGCTCCTCCTCTCTCACTCATGTGTTATAGTTGAGTGAGTGTGTGTTCCAAATAGAGAGTCTCACTCTCTATTTATACTTGTTTTCCACTTGACTTTTACTCTACAGGGCCAACTTCACTAGGAGAGTCTAATAACCCTAATATGACTCAACTGTGGGGACGATTTCCCCGACTTAAAACGGAGGGTTAAACTCAATTCAATTGTGGGGACTATTGCCCCGACTTACAACAGAGGGTTAACCTCAATGACTTTACATGACTTTATTATATTAATGACTCTCTCGATCAGAGGAACAAACATCTCTGTCAGGGTATAATGAAATACAACAAGAAATATATAAGTGAATACATTCTGAAGCTACAAATACATCAACCCTCCCTTTTAACTAGGAAGGTATTCTCTTGACACAGTTCATCATCACAAGTCTTCATCACTGGATCATCATCAAAGCTAGATCATCATCATCACTGCTGCCTCTATCTCGAGAAATGGTGCTATCTCTCAATTCTACTCGTGATAGGAAGTTCTACAGAGCCAGCCCTTTTTCATGTTGGATGTAGGTCTCAGCATTTATATCCGACCATAGGAGGCCTAGCCTACCAC
This sequence comes from Pseudotsuga menziesii, assembly GCA_001517045.1. Classification (NCBI taxonomy): domain Eukaryota; kingdom Viridiplantae; phylum Streptophyta; class Pinopsida; order Pinales; family Pinaceae; genus Pseudotsuga; species Pseudotsuga menziesii. Next base: position 479,421 of record LPNX011117422.1, read on the forward strand.
CATGTCGAAAAGGCCCAACGCTTACATCTAACCATGGGAGGCCTAGCCTGCCACCATGTCAGAAAGGCCCAACGCTTACATCTGACCATGGGAGGCCCAGCTTGCCACCATGTCAGAAAGGCTCGGCACTTACATCTGACCATGGCAAGCCCAACATGCCACCATGTCGGAAAGGCCCAGCACTTACATCCAAAAATGGGAGGCCCAGCCTTCCACCATGTCAGAAAGGCCCTGGACTTACATCCGACCATGGGAGGCCCAGCCTGCCACCATGTCAGAAAGGCTCTGCACTTACATCTGACCATGGGAGGCCCATCCTGCCACCATGTCAGAAAGGCTCTGCAGTTACATCTGACCATGGGAGGCCCAGCCTGCCACCATGTCAGAAAGGCTCTCGCACACATCACTTCCCCTTGGAAGGAACCTCGATTTGAAGAACACCAAGCTTCTCTCTGAAGTACTCAAACTTCACTCTAGCCATTTCTAGCATAGAATCACATCAAGGTTGATTACGTCCAAGGATAACTTGCGAGCTTCGCCAGGACTGATTACATATGAGGACAACCTTCAAGACTGATTACGCCTGAGCAACCTACAAGCTTCACCGGGGTTTTATGCTCAGACAACCTGTCTCACCGGTTATGCTAGAACTCATCACTCCCTCTTTCGAGAGATCTCGATTTGGATCACATACTGGAGCTTCACTGCTCCTCTCTCCATCATACAAAAATGCAAGTCAGATCAATCAAATCAAATAGCATTTTTCAAAAGAAACATACTACCTCACAAATAGTCGAGCAAGTGGCAACATATTTTTCCTCAGTTGTACTCAGCGCCATGCAGGACTCCATCCTGCCAAACCAGTAGCCCATACTGGATCTCAAACTGAAGAAGCAACCCAAGGTGCTCTTCTTCTTAGTGGCGCTACCAATTCGAATGAACATAACCATGCAGGTTAGTCTTCTGATTCGTATCATACTTGAGTCCATACTCAACTATACCCTTCAGGTACCTCACTGCATGCTTTGCAACGAGGTGAGCATGTCTCGGATCCGTCAGGAACTGGCTTAGGTTGTTCACAACAAAGCATATGTCTGGTCTTGTATTCGTCAGGAACATCAATGAACAAATCATCTGACGATACATCATGGCATCAACCGTCTCTGATGAAGCATCACTCATTTGCTTCAGGTTCAATGCCATAGGTGTGGCCATGGCCTTGCAGTCCATCATCCTGAACCTCTTCAGGATCTCCACTGCATACTTCCCTTGTCCAAGGGAGGTTCCATCTGCACTCTGCCACACCTCTATGCTTTTAGAAAGTAGTGCATCATACCCAAGTCCTTTATCTCGAACTCGACAGTAAGTCTCCTTCTTGCATCTTTAATTTGTTCCTCTTTTCCGGTCAGGAACTGGTCATCGGCATATAACAGGAGCATCACTAGTCTTTTGCCTTCAAACTTGAAGAAAAGGTTGGAATCCGCTTTACTCTTAGTAAAGCCTAGAGCCATCAGTAATCTGTCCATCCTATCGTACCATGTCGAACCTCGGGATCTTTTGCAGTCACTCCCTCTGAAGTGGAGCATCATTCTCCTTCTGCCTTTCATACTCTATGTATTGAAACATTTTGTACTAGAGTGATAAGCAGCTTCCTTTGCTACTAATCTTTCCTTGTATCCCACGATGTTGTCATCTACTGCATGTTGGATCTTGTAGATCCATATGGAAGACACTACGAACTTCCCTTTAGGTCTCGATACTGCATCCAAGACATCATTCTTCTTGTACGGGTGCTTTCCTTCCCTTTCTTCTTGACTACTTCTTCATAGCTGGAAGGCTCTACATCAATGATGTCGCTCAATAGTGTCACATAACTAGAGTATGTATGAGGCCTCTTGAAGTCTCGTCATACTATTCTTTATTTATATTCTTCTGAAGCTTTTTCCTTCCTCTATGGAAGCTTCGACCTGGGAATCTTCAGGTTTCTCTTTTGAACTGTCGTCACCTTGTTCTTTGGAACAAGTCTCATCCTTATTTTCTTATAGGCGATTGTAAGCGATCTTTCCTACAAGTCAAAAGCACCAGTCGTATGGTTAGACACATTTCATAAGGCATATTCATAATGGCAAATACTTATGCATAAAGATATAATCATGCAACTATTTTACCCAATACAACATTCATCAATATCTCGTCTACACAGAAACTTTCCAGATGCCTTCCATCTCTACCATAACATTATTGAGATTGTGCACTAATCCCAATATGTCAGCAAAGAGGTTTCATCCTAGATAAGTAGCAATGGAGTGTTGTATAGCACTATAGGCTACTTACCCATAACATGCATATTAGTAGTATATTGTTCATTAATGCAGACATTCTATCATGCATAATACATTTCACAACCAAACAATGTGATATAAACAACTAGATATATAGGAAAAGACAATTCAAATACTTATCTTTATTTGTTTCGTGGGTAGACTCATTCTTGAGCCTTCAGCTTCATCATCTTCTTCATTCATGATATCATCATTTCTTATCCAAATGCTAAGATGGATAAAAGGTTCTTCAAAAATTGAGTCATTCATATTCCTCATCGCTTGAGGGGTCTTCTTTGAATCGTGAGAGCTTGATCTTTAGTTGCTCCCATCTTCTCTTCTCTTATTATGAGTCAAGCTTCTTCTTGTGTGCACTCTTCCCAGAGTCTGCTAAAGGTAATCACTTCCTTCTGGCACACATTCCTCGAATGAATGAGTCCCATGATCCTGGGAGGCCATTCAAGGTGGTTATAACAATATATTATTATTCTTCGATTGCTTTTGTTATCACCAACCTTGTAGTTGCCTATGTGAGGTGGATCTAGGATGGATGTTAGAGGGACCAACAACTAAGGAGGTGGAACCAAAATTGCCTCAACTCCCAAATGGTTGGTTGTCACGCCAATCGAGGTAGTCTTCGCTTTATGTTATCTTAGCCCAAGACAACAAAGGGGGAGACCCGGATCTACTCCCGACAGGAGAGATCAAACCTAGACACCAGATCAAATGGACTTGAGGTACGTAAGGTGTAAGGTAAATAGGAACCCTAGATCTATGGAGGGTGTCACTAAGTGAACCAGGGCTTTGGAAGTGTGAGGTTTGATCCAAGGTTGGGACACAGGTGACCTATAAGGTGAATATTAGATTTAGGGCTGGGGTACCAGCAATAGATGAAGGTATTCGTTGCCTTGGGAAACGTAACCAATGCAGGGAGGGAAATGACATGATTGGGGCTATCTAGTACCGATGGATAGACTCGATGGAATGGTATAACAATGTCACAGTACTCGACTCCCCAGGAAAAATCAGATTTCAGGAAAAAGAGGCCAAAGGCGGGGCAGCGCTAGGGTTGGAGATCAGTGCCTGTCAGATCTAGGGCAATGGAGTCACTATTTGCCCAGCGTTGGAGCAAACCCACTTGGGAAATAGCCCGATCTACAAACCCAAAACGGTATTTGGCTGGAAAAGTCAGATCACGGGAAAAACCAACAACAGGATAGCTAGCACTAGGGTTTGGGAGGTCAGTTTCTCAGATCTAGGGAAACCTGTCAACTTTTAGCTCAGCGTTGAAGGTGATTCGGTGAGAGGATGACTCGATCTGCAAACCCACAAAGGTATTTTGCCAGAAAAATCAGATCACAGAAAAAGTCAGAAAAATGGTGGACAGCTAGTGTGGGAGGTCAGTTTCTCAGATCTAGGGCAAACCAACCACTTTCAAATCAGCGTTGAGGGTGATATGGTTAGGGGATGACCCGATCTACAAAACCCAGTAGTGGTTTGGCTCGAGATCAAGCGGTTCGTTTTTTAGTATTTTTTGGTTTCTCTTATTATAGAATTTTCAGTGTAAAATGAAGAAAAGCAGAGGCCAATGGATTGAGATCTGGAAGAAAGGGACTAACTTGTAGATCTTACCTGGAAAACCTTGTAGTTGCCTTGATGACGATGATCCCTACTATCCCGATCAACTTGAGAAGCTTTGAGCGAGTTCTATGTCCAACGTTTGGCCCCAAGGAGTCAATACGCCCTCTCTCCTACACAACAAACAACAACCATATCAGATTTGCTGCAACATGAAAAAAAAGCTAGATGCTATAGAAAAATAGCAAGAAGAAATCATAGATCGCAATGACACTAATGAAAACCCCCTTATAAAAACGAAGACAATCCAAGCGAGTTGAGGTCCCCCTGCAAAAACGCCCAAGCTGAAGTCGGCCTCCGTTAGATAAGACAAAGATTCCCGAAAAAAGATATAGATCTCACAAAAATTTCCCGAATGCTAGGAAGCAAAAGACTTTCCAATCACCATCTAAGAACACCAAATGCAAAGGAGATCCAAGAATTTCCACAAGAAAAGTTTTTCTATTATCCAGATCCAAGCCAAAGACCCCTTACAAACGAGAAGCTCTCTCTTTTAAATAGGAATAAGAGAACCAAACTCTTAACCACTTTTCAAATGAGTGGCTAAGATTAAAAGATACAAATGTCTAATCAATGGTTGAGATGAGTTCAACATACAATACATGGATCAATATAACAATATAATATAAAAGTGGACTAAATTACCCAAAGAGAGGGTACCCCACTCAACAAGAAATAAATGAAGCACATGGTGGGTCCATGGAATGTTAACCAACTCCCTCTGGGTGTCCCTATGGCACAATAAAAATAATATATTTTTTAAACTGTGAAATTGTACCTCCTTGAGGAAATCATGAGCCTCCCAAAAGCTCCAGAAAATAATTTAAAATGCCCGAAAAAATAGATGTGAGCCCAATCAGGTGCTGCAACTGCTGGAGAAGGTGTGGAGGACATCACTCTCATCATCTTGACTCATCCCATGCCATTTCTTTGCCTCAGTAGCCCAAATCGAATTCTTCAGCAACCATTTAATCATTTTTAAATTTGCCTCGGGAAACGTGAACCTGCCAAAACAGCCTCCTAGGGTGCCTGTGTTGTCCAACTGAGCCCACCAGGCTCTCTGGGAGGGGGGTGGTATGGGACAATCAAGTGGTTGGACCCCCTATGCCCCATACATTACCCTATGAGATCCAATAAGATCATCTCCCTGCTCAGACATGACTTCTAGTGAAGCAGAACTGCACCAGAAAAGTAAAATGAGCCTGATCATCTCTGTAAGTGCCTGGAACTGACAACAAGTTGTCTCACTGGACTCAGAGAGTCCAAATCCATCTCAGGTATATACTCATACCTATTCTAGGTCTCTGCCTGGTCATCTGCAATATCCAATAGACAATATAATCACCTGTAACTGACCAGATACCAATAATATAACTCAGACTGTCATCCATCTCCTGCAAGTGTTAAGAGGCTAAGACATGCTCTACAAATCATTTAAGTAACAATCATAACAAATAGCAATCACCTCATTGGCGGTACATCAACCAAATACATATATAGGGTTTTATTTATTATTACTCAGACCAGACTTTCAAGACTATACTCACTTCATATTGTAGTCAATTTGCTAGTGAAGGGTGAAGGATAAAATTTACAAGGTTAGGACAAAGGATGACCATCAACTCAACACTGTGACACTTTGGATATGGAAAGGGAATACTCACTATAACCACATGTTGGACAAACAATCACAAAGGGAATGGCAGTGCCTCACAAATGGGTAAACTACTTCAAAGGTGCTTACTCACCTTGACAAATGCTCACAATCCAACTCAATACAAGTAAGGCCAACAATCTTTAGATAGAACTTTTAGGAACCATTGCTTTTTGGGGCCTTTGATTTTCCATAGCCTTTGTCTACGTATTTTTTATATAGACTTTTTTTATTTAGGCTTCATGCATTCATGTATGTTGAAAAACATTACGTTTCATGAATGTCTAAGATATTTCATTGCAATATTTTTCGGAGCCAATTTCAGTAGGCTAGCCCTGCATTCACGTATGTTTAAAAACACTACTTTTCATGAATGGGCTTTTTTCATAAGATATTCATTTCATTTCCAAATTCATTGTATTGATGGCAGCGCTACTTGTTTTAGGTAAGCAAACACAACCTAGGCAACTCAGAGCCAAGACACAGATAAACAGGGAGGCTTGTCCAACAAAGGCTCTAGTGGGGAAAGGTCCTCCATGACACAAGTCAAGTAGAAGGTCAGGTTGAAACATAATTTGGAAGGTAATGGATGAGTGGAGACAATGAATAATGAAACCAACACTAGCAAGCCAAAGCATGGTGGGATGACTACCTCTATTCTCCCCAGGGAGGGTAAAACCAATGATTATAGATCAAAAACTTCCAGGCCTGAGTAGGGACATCAATACATAATATAAATACATCCCAGTCCACATATTTATGACCGCCAGATCATGACACTAAATGCTAACACATGTCACAAAAATGAGTAGAAGAGCAATGATAACCATAACACAAATATAATATACATCGAGTCATAAGCATGAAAATAGTCCATCTAAACCAACTTCTATCCAATAAGAAAACATTGATGCAAAGTTGGGCACTGTTATTTGCTATGCACATGACTAAATGGCTACATTAGCCCTCAAATCTAAGTGTCCTGAGACTCAGTCCTGGCATGGGAGAGTACTATAGTTCACTGATAACATACTGATCCATCAAAACTGCTCATCTCAGCATCTCATATGCAGGGGATCTAGCTGAAAAATGTACTGAATCTGAAAAATAGAATATGGTAGCTCGACTACTATATATGTGATAACATCTGGCTCCAGCTGGGATAAGTGCTCTGCTGAAAAGAGCGCTTGAGAACCTCAGAATCTCTGGTCCTTGCACTCTGCTTCTCCTATCCTTGATCAGTCCTTCCAGCTCTGCAACCACTACCAAATATCAACGACTACCTGCAAAATGTCCAGAGCTATACCAAACTCACAGACCGGTCGCGAGAACAATATGTGGGTAAAATAAATACTGAAATTAAAATGCATAAACTGGAAAAGCAGAAAGTAAATCTAATCTATGAAAAGTTTGATTTTTTATTGTCTAGGAAAAGAAACAGAAATCAAAACTATACTAAGAGCTTCAAAGTCGAGCTTCAGGCAAAGATGCAAGATTCTACACTACTGTCGGGAAAGGTTTATTTAGGTCTTGTCTACTCTACCCTACTAGGCAAGAAATGACTCAAGGCTAAGTGAGGTCGGGGATGTAATCCCTCAAGTCCCATTGGTTGACAGGAAGTAGGATTTGTCGTTCTGTGCCAATAACAAGAAAACATATGTCACCAACGCAACGTTCAACGGAAAAAGGTCCAACCCAAATATCACTAGCTTGCCCTGATTGGAAATGCAGTAAGTGGTTCGAAATAAGGACTTGGCTTCCTGTGGGAAATATATTCCTATTCACCGACTCAGGAACAACTTCAATGTTACGTATAGGCATGGGATGGACATCAACGAAGTTTCGTGGTTGCAGGGTGACAATCCTTGAGCTCCTCCTGGAAGGAACTACATCAAATCTGGGTGGACCACCATCAATGGGAATAGCTATGCTGCCAACTTGGATCTCTCTAATCTCTCTCATCATCTCCTAGGTACTTGAACTAGGCCTTTCCTCATGAGGAGATATTACATGCTTGACAGTTTCCCCTACAATCCAGAAGTCTCTATCTTTTTCCAAAAGATAAGGCATGTAGGATATAGCAATATTGTGGCTAGGGCCTTCTCCCGTAGGAACATGAATGTGCATCCCTTTTAGCTCGATTGGGCCTACTTCAAATTGAGATGCAGAAGGACTAGGAATGTGAGATAGATCATGACTTTGATTACTAGATGACTCAAGTGGCAAGAGGAAATTAGGGATGAGAGGATAGGAAGATAAAGCATTATTCAAAGGAACTGAAGGAGTCTGGAACATGGCAAGGTTGTTAGGATTAAAGTCTCATTCAGGTGCATCATTTATTAAAGCATCATCTTCCCAACTTAGAGAGTTATCATAGACTTGAGTTAGGTTACTGTCTTCTAAAGACAAATGAGATAATGACCCAACAATATCAAAATAATGGGAGCCATTGGCTTCGTCATTAGCATCTACTACACTAGCCAACTCAGGATGGTTTGCCCATGGGTAAATAGGTTCAAGCCCCTAGGTTTCCCTTTCTCTATTATGGTCAATTAAAGCAAACCATTCATTTACTCTATGAGGAATTCCCTCAATATGCCTGGCATCATTAATTTCATCAACTTCAAGTGTAGGATTTTGATCTTGACTTACTTCATTGTTTTGCTCCAGACCCTGAGGTTGGCTTTCATTTTTTCTTAATTCTTCTAATTCTTTCGAGCATTCATTTCTAAGCATTTCCAAGTGAATTCTTCTTGCAATTTCAGCTCTTAGATCTTCTTCAGAAGAGGAATCAGAATCTACTGTTGCCATGAACATGTTTTCATGCTGTCTATATTCCCATACTTCATTTTCGTCTTCCACGGTATTAGCCTTAGCATTATTCAACAATTCTTCCCCATATGTGTTCTTAATCCCTTCTTCAAAACTTTCCAAATGCTTATCATAACATAGTTCCCTATTAATCCTAATCAGAGCACCATCAGAGTTTGGGACACACAGATACGATAAATCCATCATGAGGTATCCACCTAGACCAGTTGCCCACTTCCTAGATAAAAGCATTCCATATGTTGGGGGCAAATCAATAACAACTACATCCATCATAGTGGAAATGTCTGAGCATGCAAATAGACCAGCTCTAAGGTTTTTGATCAAACCATAGGATGGCATTCGCCTAGAGTCTATGCCACAGACATTCCCATAGGGCCTAGTCACTTCTAATCCCATTTCCTTCATGACATGCAAAGGCACTACATTCATAGCTACTCCAGAATCCAACATGCAATTGTGCAAGAGCATATTCTGAATGTGTAAAGTTAGGTAAAAGGGAGGGTGACCATCGTTCTTTCTTTCATAGATTGCCAATTGGATGTTGACAAGTGGATCCTTTTCATCTTTACTAGGTTGCATCCCACTAGGGCTCTGTATGTGATTGGATTCTAAGGCAACTTCAGGAGTCTCTTCTTGGTCAAAGCTATCAAAGAATTCCTCCACTTGGCTTCTTACTGAGGGCACATTCATTAACTCAATAACATGGATATTACACATTATCTTGCTTAATTCTTTCTTCATGTCAATGTTTAAATTCAAATCTTCCAAGGTAAGATCTTCTTCTTCCTTATTATCTTCATTAGTTGCTTTGCGTTTGTCTAGGAAAGACGGTTGGGGATCCACTCTTCATTTATAGATTCCAATCTATGGTTGTTCCTTTGCTTGAGGGATATTTATGGCACAACATGAAGGATCAGGCTCATCAACAAGATCCTTTTCTTGCTCCCAAGGCTCTTCTTCATGCTCCCATGGCTCTTTCTCTAGGAGAATTCTTCCAAACCCATCATCAAAAGATAAATCATTGATAAAGTTGATATTGTTTGGTTGGTCATCAGGATAACTGGTGTTCGATGGTTCTTCATCGTTTTCATCACACCTATTAACATTCTTTTTCTCAGGATTTTCTGGATACTCAGGTCGTCTTCTATTGTTGTCCTGCTCAAGACCTCTAATATTGTTCCACTAGGGCTTAGGGCCATAAGGGTTTCTATGCCTCTCAGGATCATGAAAACTAGCAACGCTCTTTGTGAGGACAGTTAATTGTCTCATCGTCTCTTGCATGGTTTGTAATGTGTCCTTCGAGTCTTTTGGTTCACTCTCAGGTTCCTTAGGCTTTCGAAGCTTAGGGTCAGATCTGGAAGTGGATGGGGCATAATGATCGAAGAAGTTTTGCTTACCCATAGATGTTGCATGTTGCTCAGCCATCTTTGCGTTGAATTGGGCAGTCTTTAAGTCATTTGGATTCTTATCCTTTAAGTTGAACCCCAACCAACCGTCAAAAGCATTCATATAATGAATAACAATTGCTTGGTCCTTAGGTTTGATTTCATCTAGGATATTTCCTACAGTCTTGTCAAATCTTAGGTTAAACTCATGGACTGTTTCATTCTCCCTCTTCTTTATGTCAAACAGTTGATGTAAGAGGATTTTCCCATCCAACTTGTGAGACCAATCATTGTTAAGCTTTGTGACGAAGTTGTCATATCCAGTGATGGATGAAGCAGGTAATCTATCAAACCACTTCCGCACATCTCCTTCCAGAGAATGCAGGAGGCCCCTCATGAACACATCTTCATCAATAACGCCATATTCTTCCATATGATCCTAGACTTTGTCAATGTGGTCTTCGATGGAGGTAGTTGACACTCCATCTATTAGGATATTTAGACACTTAGGGGTTAGTTAAGATCAACTTGTGTAATATATCTGTTAGGTAAAAATGTGTTTCTTTAGTATGCATTAGTATGCATTTGTAAATATTCTAATCCGACGGTCATGATATGTTCTAGACATAGAGTGATCCAACGGTTCAACTTCTCTTAGATCATACCTACCATTGATCCGTGGCTTAACACCCGATTGGTCCATGATTTCTATTTAAAGAGCATGGAGGGTCTTTGGCTAGTTGATCGATTATGAGAAGCTCATGTAACTTTCTTTCTTTTGCATAATAAATTGCTCCAAGTAGCTATTTGGCTGGGGCCGTGGACTGTTTTCCTCTCGAGGGTTTTAACCACGTGACAAACATCGATGTGTTGATCTGTGATCTATTTGTATGAAGCGGTTGCTCAAGGTGTTCGGTCTTTTGGAAGTACCCTGTGTACTAGAACATGGTATCAAAGCGTTTATGAAGAGCCGCTTTCGGTTTTGATCAAGATCTGGAACCGGTGTTGACGAAACTTTGAAAGGGTTTCTGGTTCTGGAGTTTCTGTGCATTTGTGTCCTGTGGGAGCTGTTCCATTGCGTCTGGAGCGTCGTTTCCATTGGGTAATAGTTTTCGTTTCACCGAAAACCGTTTCTGTATGATCCAGAAACACCAATTTAGGCAAAACTGAAGGTATAATGTTACAGTGACAGATTTGTTTAATTTTGTTTTAAATTTCTCATATTTTATCAGTTTTTTTTAGATCTTTATTGTTTTAGTCTCGGACCGTTGCCTTCTCTGGCTGCGTATGCTCTTTGTCGTGCACCTTGCGTGATCGCGGCGAATCAGAAACAGTAAGGGAAAGTTTTTTTTTTTTGTCTTCTCGGCTACATATGCTTTTTGCCGTGCACCTTGTGCAATCATGTCAAATCAGAAATAACGAGAAAACTTGAGAACGTAGACTTTCCGGGTAAGCTAACTAAGATCTAACTCCATTGTGTGGAAAAAGTTTTTTTGTTTTTGTTTTTCGTTTTTTTTGTGATTTGCAAGAAAAAAAGGCAAGCACGGAGAACGAGAGAGAAGAGTAAAAAAAAAAAAACCCTTTCTCTTTCCATTCTTTTATGTACCTTTTAAACTTAGCTCACTTGGTTCAAAGTTACTTTATTTTTTAATAGGTCTTGAGTTCAAGCCTTATTAAGCTACTTTTTAGTGCATGCAATTTCTATTTTCAAGTTACTTTATTGTAAAAGTGCATCTCACATAAATAAAATAAAATAAAAAGTGAGTCACTTAAGTCTTTTAATTTATTGTCGCACTATTTAAAAGTAACATTATTGTAAAAGTGAACATCACTTATTCTACAAAAGTGATTCACCTAAAAGCAACTTTATTGTAAAGTGATTGTCAAAGGTTGATCTTGGGAAGAGGGGGCTTTTTTTTTAGTTGGTCAAGTTAATATCTGTCACGTCACTATTGGTGACATCTTCAACATTTTCTTTGATCAAGCATAACTTCATCATCCAGAATCAGTTTTCAGTGCTGTTTTTTTTAAACCGCATATTTTTTCGAGCTCTTTGCATCCAGACAGTTAGTTTCTGTTCTTTCAGCCATTATTTTACAATATGGCCGCCCCTTGTAATATTAGACTTACAAGTTCTAACTATTTCTCATGGAAATCTTGTATGGAGGATGTTTTGCGAAGTAGGGGACTTTTTAGGATAACCTCAGGGAAAGAAACAGAACCCATTGATGATGATAAGAAAATTAAATGGGCAAATAGATGTGATGAAGCTTATGGATTGATTGGGATGTCAATCTCTACTGATTTGCTATTCTACATATCTGGAATTGATGAACCTGATATAGCTTGGGAAAAGTTGGAATGTGTGTTTGGTAAACACAATGAAATTCGAGGTCATCAACTTGAGAATGAATTGATTTCCTTGAATCCAAATGATTTTTCATGCATTCAAGACTATTTATCTAAGTATAAAACTCTTAAACTCTTATGTGCAGAATGCAAGATTAAGAAAGAAGACAAACAATGTGTTTATCATATTCTTTCCAAACTTGGACCTGCATATTCTGTTTTTGTATCTACATTCTACTCCATGAAAGAATTCTTGATTGCAGCTAGCTATCAAGAGCCTAGTCTTGAATCCTTTTGTGATTCCTTAATTAGAGAGCAAGATAAGCTCATTCATCTTGGAATAATTAGCAATGTAGATACATCTGGGAAAGCCTTATTGTCCCAATAGAAAGAAAAGTCCAAGCCTCCTAAGAAATAGAATTTTCGCAATAATAAGCCAAACAACAAGGGCCTCAAACCCTCTCAGTCAACTCCTTAAATAAATGACAAAGGATCCAAGCCAAAAGGAAAGAAGACTGAGCGTCATTGCAATTTTTGTGGAAAAGATAATCATGATGAATCTAAGTGTTTCAAGAAGATGGCAGCCTTGGAAGCAACAATGAAGAAGCACCACATCAGCCTAGATTCGTCTTCAGAATCTACCTTTCATGGACATGCACTTTGTGCTTTTGATTACTTTTATACTGCATCTTCTTCTTCTACTTCAATTGAATGGCTCATTGATTCTGGAGCATCTTATCATATGGCTAAGGATCAAGCCATTTTTTCTACTATGCATGAATGTAACACCAAACAAATATTTGTTGGTGATGATAGATCTCTAAGTGTTGTAGGATCTGGAACAGTTCCAGTAGAAAATGGTCATTTCAGTGATGTACTATGTGTTCCAAAAATTTCCTGCAATTTGTTATCAGTCTATCAAATTACTCATTCAGGTGAAGGTAAATCTGTGACGTTTAAACCTCACCAAGTTGTAATCAAGGATTTTAAAAATCCTCAAAATGTCCTTGCTACTGGAACTGTTGATGATATTACTAGGTTGTACAAATTTAACAACTTTGGGTCATTACCTTTTCCTTCAGTTTTTGTTGCTCATAGTGATAACTAGAGCAAATTTTGGCATGAGGGATTTGGTCACTTAAATTATCGCTCATTGCAACAACTATGTAAAAACAATATGGTGACTGGTCTTCCAATGGTATCTTGCAAGGATGGTGTTTGTTTCGGTTGTGTACTCGGAAAACATCATCGGGACAGTTTTGATAAACGTGCCTCTTGACACGCCTCGGTTCCCTTGGAGCTTGTGCATAGTGACTTGTGTGGCCTTCTTCCATCTGCATCATTTTCTGGTTTCAAATATTTCTTAACTTTCATTGATGACTACTCTAGACGCACTTGGGTTTACTTTCTAAAACTTAAGAGTGAAGTATTTAACATGTTCTTGGCCTACAAGGCCCTTGTTGAAAAACAATCTGGTCATCAAATTATTAAGTTAAGATCTGACAATGGAGGAGAATATGTTAACAAGTTCACTACTTTCTGCATTGAACAAGGAATCCAACAACAACACACTGTTCCATATACACCACAACAAAATGGTGTAGTTGAACGGAAGAACCGCACTTTAAAAGAAATGGCTAATTGTATGATCCAATCTAGGGGACTAAGTCTTCAATATTGGGTTAAGGCCCTAAATTGTGCAAATTACATAGTTAATCGCACACCGACTAAAGTTTTACAAGGTATAACACCGGAAGAAGCATGGAGTAAAATTAAACCAGATGTAAGTCACTTTCGTGTGTTTGGTTGTGAAGCATGGGCTCACATTCCGGATGAAAAACGGAAAGCATTGCAGCCTAAAAGTGAAAAGTGCATATTTGTTGGATATTCTGAAGATGTAAAAGGTTATAGACTTCTTCAGCCCCATTCACATGATATAATCATTAGAAGAGATGTTAAATTTGATGAAAATCTCTTGGCCTGCGAGCCTAACTTGGCGGGTGTGCCATCCTTGGCCTACGAGCCTGATTCGGCGATTGTGCCTTCTTCTTCTTCTTCTTCCAACTTCCTTGACAGGTTTCCAACTCCAGTTTCTGATGATGACAGTGAGGATGAAAATCCACCTCCACCTGCTCATGTTCCTCAAATTGCACCAACACCAATGCTTCCTCGATTGGTCCGTTCAACATGTGAAGCAGCTGGTGATCTTGGCGGTGATCCTAGAGATCAACGCCGAACACACTCTCAGTTTCAGCGAGCCTCTTCTCTTTTGGTTCAAGTTTTCGAGAATCATGATCCAGAAACTTTTGCAAAAGCTTCAAGAAATCCAAATTGGATGCAGCTATGGATGAAGAATATTGTTCTTTAATGGCGAACGATACTTGGGATCTTGCTTCTCTTCCAAAAGGAAGAAAACTTGTTAGATGTAAATGGGTCTACAGAACCAAGTATGCATCAGATGGAAGTATTGAAAGACTTAAGGCAAGGTTAGTTGCCAAAGGTTTTTCCGTAGTTGAAGGGATTGACTACAATGAAACCTTTGCTCCTGTCGCAAAAATGAATTCCATCTGCCTTGTTCTTTCCCTTGCAGCCTTACATAACTGGGAAGTCCATCAAATGGATGTCAAGTCTGCCTTTTTACATGGTGATTTACAGGAGGAAATTTACATGGAACAACCTCCTGGATATGTTCAGGATAACTCTAGCCTTGTCTGTCTCCTTAAGAAATCCTTATATGGCCTTAAGCAAGCTCCTAGAGCTTGGTATGCCAAAATGGATAACTTTCTCCTTGACATTGGTTTTTCTAGATGCCATTCTAGCCCCAATGTCTATACCAAGAAAGTAGGAAACCATCTCATCATACTTGTTCTTTATGTTGATAATCTTATCCTTACTGGTAGTGACCCTAAACTTATAACCCATGTAAAATTCAGTGTTAAGCAAAATTTTGAAATGTCAGACTTAGGACATTTGCATTATTTTCTTGGTCTCCAAGTCTTGCAAACCAAAGAATGAACCTTTTTTTCTCAGTCTAAGTATGCTTGTGACCTTCTTCGTTGCTTCCACATGGAAGATTGTAAACCAGCCCCTTCTCCCTTCCAGTTTGGAGTCAAACTTTTTGCCACTTGTACTTCCCCTGAAGTAGATGCCACCTTGTATCGTCAGCTTGTTGGTAGTCTTTTATACTTGACTCATTCCCGTCTTGACCTTTCCTTTTCCGTTGGTCGTGTTGCCCGTTATATGCAAACTCCTCATGAAAGTCACTGGAAAGCAACAAAAAGAATACTTCGATATATTCGAGGTACAATTCAGTTTAGGATTCATTACAGTACAAGGGGGAAACCTTTGTTGGTTGGTTTTACTGATTCAGATTGGGCCGACGATCCTGATGATCGAAAGTCTACTGCAGGTTATGTTTTCAATCTAGGATCTAAACCTGTCACTTGGGCTTGTAAGAAACAACAAGCTCTTGCTCTTTCTTCAACAGAAGCAGAATATCGAGCTGCAGTTAATGCCAATCAGGAAGCTTTATGATTTCGACAGATCCTTTCAGAGTTTGGATTCGAGCAGCAGCAGCCTACTCCACTTTGGTGCGTTAATCAAAGTGCCATCAAGCTTGCCAAAGATCCAATTCTACATCAACGCAGCAAACACATCGAACTAAACATGCACTTCATCAAAAATCTTGTTCATGATCATGTTATTGAAGTGCTCTATTTCCCTACAGATGATCAAGTTGCAGACATCTTCACCAAGTCTCTTACAGAAGCGAAGTTTTCTAAACTTTGGTTTATGTTAGGAGTTCAGGAATGTGTCCTTAAGGGGGGATAGGCTCTAATGCCTCCTTCCTTCTCCTAATAGTGTCACTTTTGTAAATCATCCAATCCTATCCCAAGTTGTTCTTAAGGGTGGATGTTAGGATATTTAGACACTTAGGAGTTAGTTAAGATAAACTTGTGTAATATATCTGTTCAATAAAAGTGTGTTTCTTTAGTATGCATTAGTATGCATTTATAAATATTCTAATCCGACGGTCACGATATGTTTTAGACATTGAGTGATCTGACGGTTCAACTTCTCTTAGATCATACCTACCATTGATCTGTGACTTAACACCCAATTGGTCCATGATCTCTATTTAAAGAGCATGGAGGGTCCTTGGCTAGTTGATCGATTATGAGAAGCTCATGTAACTTTCTTTCTTTTGCATAATAAATTGCTCCAAGTAGTTATTTGGCTGGGGCCATGGACTGTTTTCCTCTCGAGGGTTTTAACCACGTGACAAACATCGGTGTGTTGATCTGTGATCTATTTGTGTGAAGCAGTTGCTCAAGGTGTTCGGTCTTTTGGAAGTACCCTGTGTACCCGAACACCATCAAGCTTGGGAACCTTTTTGAAGTACTTATCAGGCATATCATGGGGGGCTCCCTCGATTAGGGAAAAATATAAAGGAGATGCCTTAGCCTTCCTTCCAAAAATCCTAGGGTTTTGTGGAGGAGGAACATTCTGATTCCCACTAGTGTTTGTTCCGGGCATTGGGCTAGATGAGGTTGAAGGAGATCCCAAATGATGACTTGAGAAAACAGTGGGGCTGGATATCTTCTAAAGAAAGCTGGAAGAGTGTTCTTTAGTTTGTATGTTTTTTCCGGTCTAAGTTATGGGGATTCCTTCAAGGTTTACAGGGCATTCTAAGAACTTAAGATTAATACGTTGGGTACAGTCCTTAGTGGAGTCGCGGGGTGGAGTCGCCAGGTGAATCACACAGGTAATTCACTGAAAAGAGATATGTCGTAGGGAAAGGTGAGGTATGTCGAACTAAGGTAGGCCTCTACCTCCCTGACAACTACACCAAAATGTTATCACCAACCTTGTAGTTGCCTATGTGAGGTGGATTCAGGATGGATGGTAGAGGGACCAACAACTAAGGAGGTACAATTAAGATTTCCTCGACTTCTAAATGGATGGTTGTCACGCCAATCGAGGCAATCTTCGCTTTATGATATCTTAGCGCAAGACAACAAAGGGGGAGACCCGGATCTACTCCCGACAGGAGAGATCAAACCTAGACACCAGATCAGACCAAATGGACTTGAGGTACATAAGGTGTAAGGTAAATGGGAACCCTAGATCTATGGAGGGTGTCACTAAGTGAACCAGGGCTTTGGATTAGGGCTTTGGAAGTGTGAGGTTTGATCCAAGGTTGGGACACAGGTGACCTATAAGGTGAATATTAGATAAGGTGACCTATTTGCTCTGCACATGACTAAATGGCTACATCAGCCCTCAAATCTGAGTGTCCTAAGACTCAGTCCTGGCATGGGAGAGTACTATAGTCCACTGATAACATAATGATCCATCAAAACTGCTCATCTCAGCATCTGATATGTAGGGGATCTGGCTAAAAAATGTACTGAATCTGAAAAATAGAATATGGTAGCCCGGCTACTATATATGTGATAACAACTTTGTCATAGCATCGAACAATTCCTTTTGGTGTCTTCAAGGATGACACGTGAGGATGAGATTATCTTTAATAGAATTTGCAATGATTCTCTTGGCTCTAGCCTTAGCCTCATCTCCCTCTGGCTCCTAGACCTTTCTTACTGAAATATTGATCCAAGTCAATTTCTTCAAGGATCATGGAGGTCCTATACTTCCATACTCAGAAGTTGTCAGCTTCACCAAGCTTGTCATCAAGCTAGTGTGATTAGTCATTTTGAAATGAGAACCTCAAATGTAAATAACAAAAATTTAGATCTTACCAATTTGAGGTGTTCGTCCTGGTTTTGGAGCTGGTTTGTCATAGAAACCCTAATTTTCAAAACTTGGAATTTCAAAGTTCTGATTGGATAGAAAGATGGGCCTCTTCTTCAAGGCGAGTTGTCCAATGTACTCCTTTTCTAAAAATAATGGAGGGAAGCTTTCGGAGCAGGAAGCCCTGGTTTTCCAATTTCTTCTGCAGAAATTCCTAATATTGTTTCTGCGGTATCTCCAAACTTACTGCTCCTCTGTGTCTGAAACTTTGCACTGAGGTAGCCTTGTTTGTCCTCTTTCTTACATCGCAGGTTAGAGCAGAATTGGTTTCACCAATTGGGACTTATGCGTGTTTTCCCAAGGTGACTTATTTCAGGACTGTTCAGAATAGCAAACTTGTACGGACTTCCAGGTGTCACTGTTTCACCTTCGGGGTCTGAAACTTTTACCACAGCAAGTAAAGTTTGTGACCTATTTGGAACATCTTGAGAAATTTCATTTGGACCTTTGTAGCTCAAGATATAGCAATTCTCCCTAGGTCACATGTTTATGACTGTATTCTGGAGGAGGATGGAACCCTAATTTGGAGGAACCATTTCTCTTGAAGTATAGCGAATCTGAGGTTGAAATTTTTACACAGTGTACAGTACGAATTTTTCTTCAGCCTGTAAAAATTTCGGCTTCTGAGCCTTCTCCAATCTCGCATTATAGCAAAATTTCTAGGATTACTAAATTCAGTCTTCTAGGGTTTTTAGGCATGAAACCCTAATTTCCATTAGCTGCCATTGCAGATGTATTTCAGATGTACAGTGAACCTTCTCTGATTCATCTTTAATGAGAACTTCGAATGGAAATACAAAAAATTTAGATCTTACCAATTTGAGATGCTTGAACTGGATCTAGAGCTGATCTTTTGCAGTGCTGATTTTTTGGTCCGGGGTCAAATTAGGGTTTGACTTTCCTGGAGTTTTACCCAACCAAAAATTTTGATCTTGGTCTCGAAATTTCGATTTTGAGAAGGAGAGAAATCCTTTGTTGGGCTCACTCAAAAATTCCTCTTTTGTGAAAAGCCCTAATTTCCCGCAGTAGTGACAGGTCGAAAATTGAAAATGCTTGGGATCAAATTATGCTTCAACAGAAAGATGCGCCCTTCAATGGAGAGTTATCCTAGCCTCTTTTTGTTAATGATCTGTGGAGAGAGACCCAAAAAGTAAGAAGCCCTAGCTTCTACAGCTGCATAGTGTCTTCTTCTCAAGTTAGCTTTGATACCATGTTAGATTTTTGTCATTTAATCAATATGATCTAGGAGCTTATCTGAGAGAATAACATGCACAACAATAATCACAAGAGACAAGAGACACAAATTTTTCCTCGAGGAAACCATAAAGGAGAATCCCCCGCAGCTTCCTTAGAGATAGAATGAGCACCAATAGCAAAAGTAAAACCCAAAGACACAAAGATGATCTCCCTCTCTCACTTATGCGAGCTCCTCCTCTCTCACTCATGCGCTATAGTTGAGTAAGTGTGTGTTCTAAATAGAGAGTCTCACTCTCTATTTATACTTGTTTTCCACTTGACTTTTACTCTACAGGGCAGACCTCACTAGGAGAGTCTAATAACCCTAATATGAGTCAACTGTGGGGACTATTGCCCCGACTTAAAACAGAGGGTTAACCTCAACTCAATTGTGGGGACTATTGACTTGACTTACAACAGAGGGTTAACCTCAATGACTTTACATGACTGTATTATATTAATGACTCTCCCGATTGGAGGAACAAACATCTCCGTCAGAGTATAACGAAATACAATAAGAAATATACAAGTGAATACATTCTGAAGTTACAAATACATCAACAAGGAGGTTATTAGAGCCTTCGTGTCAGTGTTTTTCAACACGCTAGGCATTGAACTTGAGTCATATGGACATGTACTAGGTCCACCTAATGTTTCGTCAATTTTCGAGAAAATATTTTTGTTTCTGTTTTTTAAACCATTTTTAATGGTTTAATTAAAAAATTTCAAAATGTAATAAAAGTCAGATACAGAGTCCGTTTCTGACATGGGGACACTTGTTTTCACACCCAGAGCGCCCACTTTACTCTTGGGATCACTTTCCACATCAGTGGGGCAGCCGAAACACCTCGTGGAGCATTGTTTAGCTAAAAATGCATCGAAATGGCATATTAATCCTAAATTACATCAATTTGGCACCATGGTCAAAGTTTGAAAAGGTAGTCAAATTAAAATATATTTGATTGGGGTGATATGGCATGGGTCCCCCTTAAACTTACGATCCTTTCTAACTTTAGTTTATAATAAAATATGGTTATAAATGTTTGCATGAAGTGAATAGAGTTCACGTGAAGGAAGGGTGACGTGAGCATTGGAAGCTAGCGAATGGGGAGAGGGGGGTGGACCCCCCCCCCCCCAACTTTGAAGCTTATTTTTTAATCAAACTTTGGTCTTTACCTATGCTAGTGAATCATGCGTGGTGACATCATCCACCAACTCATGAAGGTCACGCGTGAAGGAGAGGATGACGCCGATTTGAGGTTGGTGAGTAGTTTGGTTATGTGTTGGATACTCGGAGAGTTGGGTGATTTAGGTGTGAGAGGTGTCATTCACCTCTTCAGTTCCTTTTCAGTTCAACTCAGTCCCTCTTCAGTTCAGAGTCAGATAACTTCGGGTTTATCTTTAGTGTTGGTAGCCCCCCCAAGGGTTTGCTCTGGCTATAAATAAAGCCTCTGCCTCTCTCACAAACTGGTTGGGTTTGGAGTAAGAGAGCACATGTTGGTGTAATCTGTTATGTTATTTTTTGCTTGATAATAAAAAGCTTTGGAGGCTAATGGTGTGTGGGCCAAAATTGTTACATTTTCATGAGGTAATCCGTTTCTTTCTTGCATTTTTTGTTTACTTTGGATATAGATCTTGCCTCACCAGGATTCCTTCGAATTTGTAGGAGTATGAATTGTAAGTAAGTTTGCTTTCATTTCTATTTATTCATGTATACTTAGGGATCAATATTTGCATGACAAATAAGTTTATTTCCATGCTATTTTAGTCTCCTTTTATATATGTTTTCGAGATCTCACGGGTATGCAAAGTTTGTGATTGAGTTTCAGGGTATCCAGTTTGGAGGAAGTGTGGATCTAGTTTGACTCCACTCAATCTCCAACAATCTCCAATAACATAGTTCCTCAACATCCTACTACGAAGTCTTTGAGCAAATCTTTCGCGGCAACAAGCTCTTTCTCCATCTCTTTCTCTTCTTAAAAAATCATTTTATCCCTCGGTTACTTTCCTTGCTTTTGTAGATCTATCATGTTTAAAGTTAAAGTCTTTCTTTAGAACTCGCTTGCAAGTTCTAAAGTCTTAGATCTAAGGTGCTTTAAAGTTTTATGGTTTCAAGAGTAGATCTGACATAGGAAAGTTCAATTTTTTGCAAGGCATTTTTAGTAAAATTTATAACTTGCATGAAATAGTTTTCCTTTCAAATATTAAAGTTACATCTAGCATAGAAGTGCAAATCATATTGGTTGCCCAAAAGGCAAGCCAAGATCCCAAGGAAAGCTTGCTTTCCTTGGTTCTTTTTGCAATTTTTTTAACTGTTTAACTTAGAATTTTTTTTGGTAAATTTTTGCGTTGTCCAAAGACACTTCCAAAGTGTTTTTGGGCACTTTCTACTAAACTTTCTTTGCGGGCTTTTAGCAGGTCTGTCCAAAAGGATGATGATACGCTGCCCAAAAGTCAGAGTTTGGGCCATCTGGAGCTCCCCAGGAGTGCCCCCTCTAGCTACTACCACTTTTGGAACTTTTTCTAAACCCTTGGATTCATTTACTATAAGAACCAAGCAATGTTTTCCAAGCAAGCGTTGTAACCAAATTAATAAAAGTTTTTTAATTTTGGGATTCACAATTTGGGTGGGAATGATGGTCGTTTTTGCCCTTGAATGTCCCTGAATGTTTGTGAAATCCATTTTGGTTCTGAGGGCTGTCTTTTCCCTTGTCCCATTTTCGTTTTGGCTTCCCAAGAACGTTTTGTTCATACTCAGCAGTTGTGTATGGATGTGTTTTGATTAATTGGTTGATTGTGTGTTTGATGTAAAGTTTGTCTTGGTTGAGTAAGCCCAAGGAACCCCTATGTTATTGGGTTGTTTCCTTAATAGCCGTAAAACCCAGTTGTTCATTGGCTTGGCTGGACAGTTTGTGAAACCCAACTGTTTGTTGGCTTGACTGTGGATTTATGGTATTGTTGTGTGTAAGCTTGTTGTTCCCTAGTTCCTTGTGGGAATCATGCCTAGCTCGGGGGTGGCAGTGATGCTGAGAGATTGATGAGCACATTGGCCTATGGTTGGGTGGAACGTTGCAGCAACATAGCTAGTTGCGGGCCAGCTCGATTACAAGATAAGTATTCACTTGTATTTCTCTTGTGTATTTACCTTTGCAATTGTATTTGTTTGATTTATGAATTATGAAGATGTTGAATGTGTTGAATGAATGAGTTTTACTTCCGTTGTGTATTTACATGTACAATGCATTTGTTTAAGTATTTTATGTTCAATGCATTTTGGTTTATGTTCATGGGCTAGATCGCCCGTTTGATAGCAGCAGCAGTGTTGGTCACGTCCTCTCCATCGTCGGGATGAGGGTTGGGGACGTGACAATTAGAGCCAAGGTTTTCAATAGTGGGACTGAATAGGCCAAAATTTAATTATGCTTGTAGAATCAGAGGTGCACAAACGTTTTGGAAGAATACCCCTATGAAAATTGTGTTTTTAATGCCCATAAGATATTAACATATTATCTATGGGAGCTAGTGATGTAAAAAATACGTAAGAGAATAATTGGATTTGAGGAAATTTCCAGCCGAAGAAAAATAGGTGTAAATTTTTCATATAGACACTTGTCCAAATATTTAAAATTTAACGATGTATGAAAATTTTGAAAATTTTGGAAAAATTTGATGCGAGGCCCACAATTGCCACATAGGAACGTATGACACGGACTGGACACATGTCACTAGATGATGTGGGTCATCTATGTGGGTACTGAGTATAGGTGGTAGAATTGGAAAGGGTGGATGATGTCTACATAGAATTTGGAGGAATAAGGGATGAGCAACAAACCCAATTTTCAGAGCCACAAACCTAGTTTTTAAAACCACTATCGTGCCTTCTGAAACCACATTGTTGAGGCTACAAAACCCTCCAACGGCCCAAATACTTCGTGTCAGTTCTGCCAAAGCATATCTAACCATTAGCGAAAAATAATAGTGCATGGGGGACAATAAAGGTATTATGTGCCAATGGGTAAGGATCAACAACAGATAAGATCGGACATCGCAATCAATGGTTGAGGCTCATAGTGCATTGTCAACTTGCACACTAGTTAACGAGGTATGAATGAGTCGTTGGAGGAAAACTGCATGTCCATGTGTCTATTTTTCATTGACAACGATTTCAACAAAAGAATTAGAAACAACCTCCTTGTCAAGACGTAAGACTCTTGACGAGGATCTCCTTGCCATAGAATAGTTTAGATACCCATCCTACATGTTCTACATGTTTTTATATCAGAATTTTGAGCATTACAAAGGTTTGAACTTAAAAATCAAAGATGAAAGTGGAAACCAGCTCCCTATATATGAATGGACAGACTTAGTTTTGAGGAAACTTGGAAAAGTCAATTACATGGAATTTTCCAGTAGATATAGTTATTACCTATACCTTGATACATGGCACTCCACCTACAAAAATGTTTCCAGAAAACAAGAAGCTTTTACAGATGAGTCCTATCATGATAGTGGGAGATTGGTTTTTGTATGAAGATCATACTGCAATAAGATTTTATGGTTTTGAATAGGATCCCTAAAAGCTTCATGCATTCCTCTCACCGAGGATATTTGCAATGGAGTACACAAGGCAGAGGTTTATTTTTTATCAGATGAATTGCTTACACTTCAAGCACCACAAGAGTTTTTTGTTACCTAAGGAGTTGGGACCCTTCCAAGTGAAGGGATTGAACGTCCTATAGTACATGGAGGAATACCTGAAGAAACACAACTTAGAAAAAAAAAGAGAAGGGATCATATGACCCTCATGAGGTCATTTCTCAGTTAAGAGAAGAAAACAAAAATTCCCCTTACAACTAGTTCCAAATCCAGAATGGGAGAGAATGGCCAATTTGGAAAGCTGGGAACAAGTAGTGGCAATCCAAAACAGTGCATAGGAGCAAAACACCACAAGCGCAAAGATAGGACAAAAGAGAGGAGCTAAAGAGATCCATACTAGCATGGAAATTGATGGAGTTGAACAGGGGCCACATAATAAGAAGCTCAAGACAAAATAACGAAGGGATATAGAGAAAGCACTGACAGAAAAGGTTGACAATGATGAAATACCCAAGGAGATAACTAAGTTGATGAAGAAGCAATTAGTAACAAAATATATATCGCCTGTCACCTTTAGACACTACCCCTCTATGGAGTTTTTGATACCTCATCATCTACAGGCATCACCCTTTGTACCTCTAGCACCAGTTAAATTGAATCTTCAAAGCAAATACATGAGTACATGGGAGGGGGGCACAAATTTTGCAAAGATATCAAAAATCAAGTGGAGCCTGCAGAAAAGGGGCTACTGACAATGGAAGACTATAAGAATGACACACTAAGAATGTCAATCCTAGAGCCAAAAGTCCCCATTCCAAAAACCGTTGTTGATTAGAGGGCTAATGAATATGAAGTGAATTTCAAACAATTTGGGAAGTTGAGCAAAGCAGACTTCTTTAGGCAAGCTAGTAATATGGTATGCAAAGAAGTACATGCAGCTCATGTTTTGGAGGCAGCAGATAATGAAACCCCCTAGGTTGGAGGGATTTCATGTGTTGCAGGAATTCATGGATGTTTTTTTTTATGAAGTTCTAGGGCTTCCTCCAAAGAGGGACGTTGATCTCACAGTTTAACTTGTGTTGGGAGCAGCACCAATGTCCAAGACACCCGACAGGGTGAGTACACCGGAAATGCTAGAGCTGAAGATGCAGCTGCAAGAGTTGTGGGAAAGGAAGTATATCAGGCCAAGTGTGTCCCCGTGGGGAGCACCAGTTTGGTTCAAGGAGAGAAAGATGGTAAACACAAGTTATGTATTGATTACAGACATTTGAACAAAGTCACTGTGAAGAACAAGTATCCTTTTCCTAGGATTGATGACCTCTTTGATCAAATGATAAGAGAAAATGTGTTTTCCAAGATTGACTTAAGGTCTGGTTACTAGTAGGTAAGGATCAAGGATGAAGATGTTCATAAGATAGCCTTCAGAGCAAGGTATGGATCTTATGAGTTTGTAGTGGTACCATTTGGTTTCACAAATGCACCAGCTACATTCATGTGCGTCATGAATAATGTTTTCAGTAAGTTTCTGGACATGTTAGTTATTGTCCTCCTTGATGGCATTCTTACTTATTCTAAGAATGAGGAAGACATGGGGAACATTTGAGGCTGACTTTGAAATTGCTCAGGAAGCATAAGTTGTATGCAGGGTTGAGCAAATGTGAATTCTATAATTTGGGTCACATTATCTCAGATAAAGGAATATTTGTAGACCTTGAAAATATTGAGGCCATTATGAGTTGGCCTGCTCCAAGAAAGTTAACAAGTGTAAGATCTTCTATGGGACTTGCATGATATTGTAAGAGGTTCACTTAAGGATATTCTGCAGATAAAGTTGAGTCTATGTATAGGCTGAGGAATCCTACATGTGAACTTGTAGTTCCATGAGGAAATGGCCCTTGGGTGTATGGGCATACATATGAGGACTTCCTGAAGATTGCAGGTAGAATGACCTGAGCAGAGTAGTATGGTTGTGCCCAATGAAACCCAGGGCAGAAAGCTGCCATGTTCCATGAGAAGGATCTCATGACTGAGAACATATTTTGAAACTTCAAATTGCGAGTTTTTCTATTGATTATGGGAGACTATGATCTCCTGTGATGGTTTTGAATCATGCTAACAATGGATATGCTTGTCTTGCATTGCTTGATGTTTGAAGTTTCCTGTTGCTAACTATGATTGTTTGGTTGATTTAAAATAGTGTCAAGATGACATGTTGTATGTGGATGTCCAGGTTTTGGGGCAGCATGTGTAAGTAGGGGATAAGTGCTCCCACTTGCAAAATCCAAACAATATATGAGGATGGCCTCATGGTTGCGAAAATCTGATTATCTGCAGGAAGAAGAATTGTGAACTCAAATTTTTATTGGACTATCAATGTTATTGATTGTTTGATATTTGGGAAATCATGTATGCATGAACTAGATTTGAAAATCTATGATTAAAATTTTTATAATGACATCTCATGTGAACTGCATACTTGTATGTAACGCAGGTGAGATGATGAAAGTACACCCTTGGAGTACATAGCTTCTCAGAAGGATGTGTTTGGGATACATAACTCTTGGGAAGGATGTACTGGGTGTACATGGCTCCTCAAAAGGATGTACTAGGATACATAGCTTCTTGGAGGGATGTGTTTGGAATAAGTTTGAAAACCTATGATTGCAACTCTTTTATGATGACATTTCATATGAACTGCATGCTTGTATGTAACGCATGTGAGATGATGAAAATATGTACTAGACGTACATGGCTCCTAGGAAGGATGTACTAGGATACATAGCTTCTCGAAGGGATGTGTTTGGAATAGGTTTGAAAACCTATGGTTGAAATTTTATGATGACATCTGGTGTAAACTGCATGTATGTATGTAACGCAGGTGAGACGATGAAAACATGTACATGGAGTACATGGATCCTCTGGAAGGATGTACTTGAGTACATAGCTTCTCCCCCCTGCCATCTAAGCACCGGTATGCATCACTGGGGATGCACAGGGTGTAAGACATCTGGTTAGACTTCTTTCTGCACACATTCACGTCGTACGGGGACTGTCACAAGAGTGGGGACTCCGTGAAGAGAATAACCCTTAGGTATTATGATGTCCGGAAAGTAAGCTCCTAGGCATTGGTAAGCACTTGGGGCAGGTGCTAGTCCCTTAATCCAAGATCTATCATTAAGCACCCAAGGAAGTGTTAGGCTCTAAAGCGGGGCTGACCAAATCTCAGTTGAGAGATGCTATACAGATAAGTATTGGATTACTTGGAAAATCCTGGTTGATTTTCTGTAATTACACATGTGCATAATGATTCAGCTAAGATTTTGAAAATCTTGTTAAGAAATGAATCTTGCGAAAATGAATCTAACATGTGAATTAATTTGTTATGGTGCCTGGAAACTAAGCACATGAGCTTGATAAGCATAGGAA
This sequence comes from Pseudotsuga menziesii, assembly GCA_001517045.1. Classification (NCBI taxonomy): domain Eukaryota; kingdom Viridiplantae; phylum Streptophyta; class Pinopsida; order Pinales; family Pinaceae; genus Pseudotsuga; species Pseudotsuga menziesii. Next base: position 506,672 of record LPNX011117422.1, read on the forward strand.
GAGGTGATAGGTTCTTGAGCAGAGCTGCCATTGAAGCACCCAAAGAGGTGTTAGGCTTTGAAGCGGGACTTACCAGATCTTGGTTAAGAGATGCTATACATATAAGTATTTGGTTTACTTATCAAACTTTTGTTGTTGTTTATTTTCTATAAATATACATGAGCATATGATGCAGCCATGGTTTTGAAAAGCTTGTTATAGATTGCATCCTATGGGAATGAATCTGACATATGAATTAAATCCATTGTGGTGTTCGGAAAGGAAGCACCTAAGCTTGGTGAGCACCTAGAAGAGGTGTTGGGCTCAAGAACATAGCTGTAAGACCTCGATTGAGAGGTATTTTCAAGTGATCCGAGGCTTGTAGAAATTTGGCTACCCTTTAATGCACAACCAGGTGTGGGGTGGGGCAGGGTTGTGAGTGCCATGGTTGTATAAAGCCCAGTCGAACACTTGTGGAATGAAAAGAATATACTTATGCAAGATAAGTATTTGGTTCACTTGGAAACTTCTTGTTGATTTTATGTCGATATACATGTGCATGTGATTCATCTATGATTTTGGAAAATCTTGTGAATACTAACATGGGAATTGACTCATTGCTTGGGGCTTGAGCATAGGTATTGTTGGTTGTCGAAGACATTGGAAATGTTCCAAGCTAAGGAGAAGAATTCTCTAAGACCCAGAAAAAATCTTCTCACGGTGTATACTAATGCATGCAATCAAGGACTTGGAGGATTTCATATGCAAGACAACCGCGAAGTGAAACCGAGGGGGAGTTCTAGATCATACCATTGGACAGATAAAGGTGCAGAGGAAGCACCACGGTTTCGATACAACTACATGGGAGCCGAAGGATGCCATGCAATTGGCACACACAGTTTTTGGTTCAATTTTGCAGAGCACTGAGGGCGGTGCCAGTGTAGCATTTTGTTAAATTTTTGTAAAGAACTGAGGACAATGCTATTGAAGGGGGTGGGGAATGTAACACCCTGGTTTTGACCCCATGGTATTGAATTGCATATGATGTAAATAGTGTTAACAAATTGTGGTGTGGAGCTCAAGGAAAGGCCCCGCCATGGATTAGTGTTTTATGTCTCAGCAATTAAAACCGATGTCGGCAGTTTATGTGCTAGCCAAGAACAATATGTGTTGAGACATCATGTAACCATGCAATTAATAAAAAAATATCACAACTAGCTATGTGTCGCAACGTTAAATAGATGGGGGCATGATTTCACAAGGAATAGGGAGGGGGAAACATCCAAACCATTGAGTCAATAGGGTAAAGCCAAATGTCAAAGGGAAAACCCATAAAATTGTCATCTACCCATTTTGTCTTTTTGTGCCCAGTCATTTAGAAATTGGTTGGGGAAGTTAATGCATGGGGATGGGAAGAATATGGCAGTCAAATTCGAATTTGGGAAGCCATCCATTTTTGGAAAATGTGTTTTTGACTTCTTGGGCAAGTAAATGCTTGGAAATGCATGCCCAATCCCTTATTCACCCATATCTTTCATTCCTCACCTATTCTCATGGAGGTTGGGGGCTCTCTCACGCATTTGAAGCTTGTTGAGCTTTCTCCCTCACGATTTCTTGTTCTTTTCTTCATTTTCTCCATGCCCAGAATACGTTTTTTGTGTTGCTAGCGAATGAGAAGAAGGGAACCACGATTTTGGGGTTTGAGGAGGTCGTTTTTTGCCCTTGTGAGCAAGGTGGGAGTTCTCTTTCACGTTTTTTGTCGTTACTCCATTTTTTCTCCATGGATGGGAAGTCGTTTTGTGTTGCTGAGTGCATGTGCAGTAGGGATTTATGTTTTGGGTGTTTGATGAGGCCGGATTGCTCCTGAAATGCCCATAGGCATTTTCTGATTTTGGGATTCACAATTTGGGTGGGAATGATGGTCGTTTTTGCTCCTGAATGTCCCTGAACGTTTGTGAAATTGATTTTGGTTCAGAGGGTTATTTTTTCCCTTGTCCTATTTTCGTTTTGGCTTCCCAGGAACATTTTGTTCATACCCAGCAGTTGTGTATGGATGTGTTTTGATTAATTGTTGACTGTGTGTTTGATGTAAAGTTTGCCTTGGCTGAGTAAGCCCAAGGAACCCCTATGTTATTAGGCTATTACCTTAATAGCCATAAAATCCAATTGTTCGTTGCCTTGGCTGGACAGTCTGTGAAACCCAACTGTGTGTTGGCTTGATTGTGGATGTATGGTATTGTTGTATGTATGCTTGCTGCTCCCTAATTCCTTGTGGGAATCATTCCCAGCTCAGGGGTGGCAGTGATGCTAAGATATTGATGAGCACATTGGCCTATGGTTGGGGGGAACATTGCAGAAACATAGCTAGTTGCGGGCCAACTCAATTACAAGATAAGTATTCACTTGTATTTCTCTTGTGTATTTACCTCTGCAACTGTATTTGTTTGATTTATGAATTATGAACATGTTGAATGTGTTGAATGAATAAGTTTTACTTCCGTTGTGTATTTACATGTACAATTCATTTGTTTATGTATTTTATGTTCATTGCATTTTGGTTCATGTTCATGGGCTAGATCCCCCATTTGATAGTAGCAACAGTGTTGGTCACGTCCTCTCCATCGTCGGGATGAGGGTTGGGGACGTGACAATCAGAGCCAATGTTTTCAACACTAGGACTGAATAGGCCAGAATTTAATTATGCTTATAGAGTCAAAGGTGCACAAATGTTTTGGAAGAATACCCCTATGAAATTGTGTTTTTAATGCCCATATGATATTAACAGATTATCTATCGTCGGGATGAGGGTTGGGGATGTGACAATCAGAGCCAAGGTTTTCAACACTGGGATTGAATAGGCCATAATTTAATTATGCTTGTAGAATTAGAGGTGCACAAATGTTTTAGAATAATACCCCTATGAAAATTTTGTTTTTAATGCCCATATGATATTAGCAGATTATCTATGGGAACTAGTGATGTAAAAAATATGTAAGAGAATAATTGGATGTGAGGAAATTTCCAGCCGAAGGAAAATACAGGTGTAAATCTTTCATATAGACACTTGTCCAAATATTTGAAATTTAACAATTTATGAAAATTTTGAAAATTTTGGAAAAAATTGATGCGAGGCCCAAAATTGCCAGATGGGAAGGTATGACACAGACTGGACACATGTGACTAGATGATGTGGGTCATATATGTGGGTACTAAGTATAGGTGGTAGAATTGGAAAGGGTGGATGACATCTACGTAGAATTTGGAGGAATAAGGGATGAGCAACAAACCCAATTTTCAGAGGCACAAACCTAGTTTTTAAAAGCACTATCGTGCCTTCTGAAACCACATTGTTGAGGCTTCAGAACCCTCCAATGGCCCAAATACTTTGTGTCACTTCTGCCAAAGCATATCTAACCATTAGCGAAAAAGAAAAGTGCATGGGGTACAATAAAGGTATTATGTGCCAATGTGTAAGGATCAACAACGGATAAGATCAGACATCGCAATCAATGGTTGAGTCTCATAGTGCATTATCAACTTGCACACTAGTTAACGACGTATGAATGAGCCGTTGGAGTAAATTGCATGTCTATGTGTCTATTTGTCATTGACAATGACTTCAACAAAAGAATTAGAAACAACCTCCTCGTCAAGATGTAAGACTCTTAAAGCAAGCTTGGAGTTTGACGACCTATAGAACGTTTTTCCCTCCCTAAAACATATTTGACAACTAGTCATGAAATCGACACATCAAGAGAGATGAGCATAAAAAATATTAAATTGTATATTTGACATCTATGCATTTACAACTCATGTCATAAATTTTAATACTGGTTGGATGGTGTATCATTTTATCACTAAGAATTTTTTAGAGAAATTCAGAGGGTCACTAGCCCCAAAGAATCACCTAGTTTTAAAAGTCTCAAGTCAAATCCATTGTGAGCTTAGGCTTCGACCTTTCAAATCATTGGGTGTTTAAAAGAAGCAGGAAACCAAGGGTTAAGACCAAGCACTTAAGGATAAATATGATTTATTCCAAACAGGAGACTCATTGTTAGATCTAAGTAGATCAACGATTGGAGGGTTTAGTGCTACATCAAAGTGCTTGAAAGATAGTGAAGGTGAAGTTAAATAATCAAGCGTGCATTCTACGGATCAATGGTCTCTAGAGACAGCACGTCGTGGAATTGTGCATCATTTAAAAACAATCGCACTAGTGGTTGGCCCAAAATTGTCATGGACATGTGGGTCGTTTTGATTGAAAATGGCCTGCAAGGACCATTTTCAATACCGTCGAGCTCGCAAGCTGTTATAGTACATATGAGGAAACAGTTGAAGATGCTTGGAGTTCATCCATTCCATAGTCCTGAGCTAACTAAAGCACAAGAATAAAATGAGCATTTCTACCAAAGAATGATGAAATACAAGGGCTTGTTAGAGCAGTATCAAAATGAGATAAATGACTTGGAAATGCACATATCTTCTGTGAAGCTGCAAAAGACCTCCATGGGTCCTAAGCCTAATTTACAAGCATCATCTCCCAAAATACAAGAAGACAATCAACCTGCATGAGAAACAGAATAGACTACAAGAGAGCCTGAAAAGAAAGTTGTAGCTCAAGGGGTAATAAATGTAATGGAAGAAGACATCCCATCTCAAGAGCCAGATAGCAGAGATAGCAGGGTTAAAGAATTAGAAGTTGAGGTGAGTCAAAAGGATGACTAAATTGTGAAATTATAAGGTGAATTCAGTAAAAAAGAAGATGAAATTGAGGACTTGGAAACTGAGGAAAATGATCTTAAAATTCAACTCACTAAGGTATAGTTAGATATTGAAGGAGAGTCGTTGCTTAGAAGGGAAAGCAAAGATTTTTGGGATAAAATAACACATCAGTTCAAGAAAAAGCGGGATCATTGTGATGTGGTCCGTGATGATTTAGAAATGGCTAAAGCATCCCAAGAGGAAATAAGAAGAGTGGAAAAATATCTATGAGAGATGCCTAAGCAGGAAGAGTAGACAAATGACTACTTATACAACATAACCAAAGGGTAATTATCAGAATTACAAATTGGCAATAGAAACCAATTGATCAAGATAGTCAAACAGATTATTATGAAGCAAATGTTGCTAAAGAGAACTCAGGGCAGCATAAAATCACTCACTAATGATATAGCTGCATTCAAGGTTATGTTTTATGATATTATAAAGTTATGGCTACCTCATCCATGGGATGGAAATGGAGAAATATATCAAAAGGAAGAATATAAAGCTAAGATAACCTAGAAAAGATATGAGGTTATCCAATTTATGTGTTAGAAGGGGAGATGTGTGTAGATCAAGTAATTGACAGATTGAAATATGAGTGTGAAGTTTGGATTCAACTGAAAAATACATTGAAAAGAATAGGGCCCATATCATATGAAAATACCACAAATGTTGAAATAGCATTAGAGGCCTTAAAAGCACACCACTTCCCAATGGGAAAAGAGAGGCAAGCTATGTCAAAATACCACAAATTGATTTTTCCACCTGAAGGGAAAACTACAGGACAAACATCCAACCAATCACAAGGACAATCTATAGGGAAGCCTATTCCTCGATATTTTGAACCACGAGGGAAATCTAACATTTAGATGATGCACCAATTCAATATTCAATTAGCAGTTGGACCATTGGCACAATCATGTATTCATCCAGTTGTTAGGCCAATTGGACAACTAATAGGTTTACAACTAGTTGTCATGTCGACAGGTCAGCCAGGAGTGCAACCACTTGGACAAGCAGGTGGTCAAATGAGGGGGCATACATCATAGTCCAAAGCCTACCAAAAAAGGCTCGAGTAAAAAAGAATTAAAATACAAAAAGGTTGTCAAGTGATTTTAAAAGTAAAGTGAAAGTGACGGCCTTACTTGTTTGTTACTAACATCTTTAATCATTGTTTAGAATATATAGAAAGGAAAGAGAGCATATATAGTGTGTATGTTAAATATTTTCTAAATATATACAAGTGCCTTTTAAGTATGGACTAAAATGTAAACTCTTTGTATTAATATTGTATTTCAGAGAAACATTTTTATTGTGTAAGTAGTGTATAAGCAATAACATCAATTTACAATCTATACAAAATAATAAATGGTGATATGGCCTGCAATTAAACCATAATTGCTTATAAAGAATTACTCTAAAATACATTATTATGAATTTTCCTTAATAGGAAAAAAAAGATTTATTTTACGGAAATAAGTGTTGTAAATAGTATACCAATAGATCAATGTGAATGTTACAAAATATTATTGTTTTCAGTTAAACGTTTTCACAGTGAATTACATCTTTTCTCTCAGTCGTAATTATACAATATCAAAATTATGAGAAAAATTAAAGAAGCAATCCCACACGCCAAGAGTTGGTATCTGATTTGTATTGTAGAAGAATACAACATTAATGTGCAGTTCAAGGAATTATTTTATATAAGCATATAAAATGATATCTCTAGCAATCGACTCGGTGTCTAAATGATATCTCTAGCTAATTCAACACATCTTTTTTTCTTTGACAATCCACTTTATTTTAAGAATTTCAGAACGTGACAATTTAAATGTCTATCTTAGAATTTCACAGGGATAAAGTAGAGAGAGATGAGAGTAGTACCTAGAAGTGGAGATGCTAGAACTGTTGGAATATATTATATTCCTTGGAAGGTAATAATGTCTTTGTATTATGTCGGAAGTTGTCTACAATCTTATGTAAAAGAGTAATACATTTAACCCATAGTTATATGGTGTTGTGTTTACTTGTGTAGAGTATTTGTCCATGGTATTGTATTAAGAGATGTTATTTTGGAGAATTATATTATCCCACATGCAATATGTGAGAGTAATTCCTCCTCATCTCTTAGTATATAATAGGGTCAAGTGAGTCTCTACATATCATGTATTCTTGATGTAGTAGTGGTACTGTTGTGACATTGTTGTACATCATCTATATTCTTTGGGGTATTTGTGTTTTGCTCTCTTGTAAGATTGGAGAATACATTCTGGAGATAATAGAAGACTACCTTCCCGTGGATGTAACCCATTAGGATGAACCACATATATCGGTGTTCTCTTGTCCTTTTCTTTTCATGTTCTTATCTTTTATGATATGTTGTTGGTTGCTTAGATAGGTTAACTAGTTTAGCTTGACTCTACTATTCTAACATGGTATCAGAGCAGGTTGCTATGATCTAGTACCTTCTATAGCTTTCAATCAATAACGATTATCATTTGGGCATTGTCATTTTGTTGTAGATTTGTTTTCTATCTGGTAGCCATTAGGCTTCTCTTCAGATCTGGGCACATTTCTGCATTTTTTTTACCCTAACCCTAACTTGTTGTGTAAGATTTTTGCAAAAAAAATTCAAGGGTTTCTTGAGGTTTTTCTTGTAGATCTACATGATTTCGGAGCTCTCCTCAAGGAGATCTTTCTTTCGATCATAAAAATGGCAGTTATAAAAAAGGGTCATAACTTGGTCAGTTTTTACCGGAATTTTTATTATAACCTATTTTTGGAATTAGAAATGTCATTCTGGATCCACACATGTGATCAGAACAAAAAACTGGGTATTTCTGGACTTTCTTTTGGTAATAAAAATGGGAGTTATACAAAAAGGTCGTAACTTGATCATTTTCTACCGGTGTTTTTAATATAACCTGTTTTTGGAATTGGAACAGCCATTATGGATCCACCCACATGACTAGAATAGAAAACTGGGCATTTTTGGGCTTCCTTTTGGTAATGAAAACAACAGTTATAAAAAATGGTCATAACTTGGTCATTGCTTACCGAATTTTTTATTATAGCCTATTTTTGGAATTGAAACAGCAATTCTGGATCCACCTACATGGCCAGAACAGAAGACTAAGCTTTTCTGGGCACATTTTTTTCACAGGGTTGTAAGTGCAATTTTCTCCTCTTTTCTTTACTGTATTTCTAATTGTGCTTTTGCAAATTCGGATCAATAAAGTGTAACTATTTTCAAGTTCTTCACTGTTTTTCTATCATTTTTCGATGTTAAGGTTTCTTATTTCTTGACAAAATTTCACTCATTATGACTTCCGAAGTAGCTTTTGTTCCTGAATTAGTTGGTTCTAACTATCTTGCCTGGAAGAGAAAGATGATTGATGTTCTCATGAGTAAGAATCTTTGGAGGCTAGTTAATGGTGAACACAAGACACCTATTGTTGATGACGAGTTGACTATATGGGAAGCTAAAAGTGATCAAGCAAGGGGGCTCATTGGTAAAATTGTTGCAGATAGTCTTCAGGTAAGTATTGAGGTAGAAGATAGCCCGGTTCAAGTGTGGCAAATTCTTTCCTCTTTATTTGATAAATTTGATGATGTTTCTGCATATTATCTTGAAAACAAGATCTTTGACCTCAAACATGCTGACTTTGACAGAGTTGAGTTATATCTTGCTGAATTGAAAATTTTAAATGAGAAATTAAATAGTTGTGGTTAAGATTACAAGAAAACTGACACTGCTCTTAGTATTCTTGTAGAACGTAAAATGCCATCATGTTTTGATATGTTCATCCAAACTAGGAATAGAGCTCTAGAATTGTCTCAAAGTAATACGAAGCAAACTTTTGATTATTTTTGTAAAGGATTGATCAATGAGCAAGAAAGGTTAATTGTTTCAGGACAACTCACACCTAATAAAGCTCTAACTGCACTTAATAAGAATCATAAGAAAAGTTTTAATAATGTTAAAGGTTCTAATCCTTCTAATACTAATTCTGGACATGCTGAGTCATGCTTCTAATGGAAATAGTAAACAGAAGAAAGTATATGATCCTTGTAAACATTGTGGTAAAACTAACCATCCTGAAAAGAATTGTTTTAAAGCAAAACGTTTAATGGCTAAAGCTAAAAAGAAAACTTCTCATGACTCTCAAGTAGCTTTATGTGCATCTGTTGTTTTGCCTAATAATTCTTCTTCTAACGTGGAATGGATAATGGATTCTGGTGCATCTAAACATATGGCTAGTGTTGTATTTACTTGTGTAGAGTATTTGTCCATGGTATTGTATTAAGAGATGTTATTTTGGAGAATTATATTATCCCACATGCAATATGTGAGAGTAATTCCTCCTAATCTCTTAGTATATAATAGGGTCAAGTGAGTCTCTACATACCATGTATTCTTGATGTAGTAGTGGTACTATTGTGACACTGTTGTACATCATCTATATTATTTGGGGTATTTGTGCTTTTCTCTGTTGTAAGATTGGAGAATACATTCTGGAGATAATAGAAGACTACCTTCCCAGGGAAGTAACCCATTAGGGTGAACCATGTATATCGGTGTTCTCTTGTCCTTTTCTTTTCATGTTCTTATCTTTTATGATATGTTCTTGTTTGCTTAGATAGGTTAACTAGTTTAGCTTAACTCTACTATTCTAACAAGAACAACTCAACAATTTCACTTTCTTCAATTCCAAAAATTAATTGGATATATTGTACTTGGTTTCCGATGCAAAGCACCCTAGATAGATTATATCCCCTAACAAGATACACAAGCAATCGGTCTCTATAAAACATGGAGTGCTCTTTGGGAATTCAAAACTGCCCAAACATTGTTGAATATCACAAATAGAAGTTGATTTTAGAGTGTGCAGGTACAATCCTAGGGTTCCATTTTCAATTTTAGTATATTATCAAACTTAGGCGACACAATACAATACCAATATTGGGCACCAAATTACATTGCTATATTCATTCCTATACGTTGAGAAAAAATTTGAGAAAGTCAAACAACAAATTTTTTTAGAACCTCGGATGACGTCATAGGGGTCCCATGGCCACATGGCAACTCTTGATTGGTCCCCAAGGTGCTAACATGTCTTTACAAGGCCCTGTTTGCACTATGTCAGCGTGATGATAGAAAAGGGGCAAATTAGTGTTTTCAAGGGCACTAGATAGTGGTTTCCGATATGAAATCTTACCGCCGAATTTATGTAGGATACTATGTAATTTCTCAAAATAAAGTTGTCCACTTGAAACCACAATTCCATACGGTCATTTCTTCGAACAATTAGCATTCCAATAGTAGTTTTCCCCAAATTGCATAGGAAACTCTCTGAAACTATGAAATTTTATCCATATGCCCTCGAATCTGTCCTAATCCATTTTAAAATATGCTCCATTGTTCAATGAATCCCTTAAGGATAATGTGTTAATGGCATGAATATTTTATATCCAATAATAGCATCTCAGTACTCTATCACAGGTAGCAAACTATGGCATTCCAATATTATGGCAAGGAAGAGGAATGAAATTTGCATGGTTGGAATATGAAAGAGGAACGAACGCCTCCCAACATTGATTTCTTTTGTTTATAAAGATAGTTTAGATTTCCATGTGTCCTCTCAAAATTGAACCACTTTTCACCACTCAATCCCCTCTTAAATATATTTAAATAGTGTTTTATTTAAACCATGATTCTTAATCAAGGTTTAGGATCTTTGGGTTGAATGGACAAGGCTAAGGATATAAGCTAACCCCACTAGGGCCATTTCCCTTAGCACACTATAAATTCCCCACTTGTGTTCATTTCCCTTAGCCCATCATCACTTCCCACTTGTGGAATCAAAGCCCCCATCTCTTATTCATCCTTTTTCCTTTGAAGCAATTAGAGACTTTATATTAGTACATATTTAAATACTAGCCTTGTGGAATCTAGACTCTAGAAAGTATTTGTAAATTGCACGAAATTAAAATGAAAGCGACATTAATATGACCATTTGGAGGTGACTGTATAAAACATCGTCGAAATTTAGTGATATGATGTATGACCATGATTCATGGTTTGGAGGCGCGTACATGATGAGATTGTTGAACCAATGACACTTCAAGTTTGCAATGTATGAACATATTGTGACCACATTAATAATTTAATAATATTAATGTGACATTTTATTCTAGTTATTGTGTTTGTCTCTCTCTCCAGTAACAGTATCCCTTACCCTTCCACCTACCCCTAACCCTCACCCCCCCCCATCTCTCTCTCCATGGACCCCTTATCATCCCCCCTTCTCTATCCCTACCCTTAGGCCTCTCTCTCCCTCCCATTAATCCCCCACCTACAACCCTACGCCTAGCATGACCCCCCGTTCTCCCCCTTCCCCTAACCTCCAAGCTTATGTATCGTGCGCTTAATCTTTTAAATTAATAATGTATGAAGAACTACTCGAACCTGTTATATGAAGCATGCACACTAATTTGTTTGATGTTCCCCGATTTGATCCCTTTATACTAGTACATTAAAATTTATATTTAGGAAGACTTAAGCATTGAGAGCATGGCACATTTATGTTGTAGTAGAAAGACATGATATCAATACCGTCTTTATTTCGGTGAAATACTGAGTGATAAGGTTTGATTTTGCTTCGTTCATGTCAAATGTTAGCCATGAACAGGTTTGTAATTTTATCTCTTTCAAAATTTTCAAAGAAATCATTTTGATTTACTTGATTATGTACTTTCAATACCCTCAATTTGAAAATATTTATTTAAAGAGATTGAATCTTGAAGGTATTGCATTGCTTGTAACTGAATGCACTCAAATCATTATCCCTTATGCTCAAGGTTTTAATGCATTTGTATATATCTTCTTGCTTGATGTCCATAAAATTATTCACAATGTTTATCAAGAAAGGATGCCAGAAGAGTTATGAGCCATGTTACAGGTAAGAGACGAGTGCAAAGTAGGAGACTAGTTCTTATATCCTTATTGCAATGTACTAAGGACTCATGGTTTTTAAGGGAGACCTTACAGGTTACCAATTTATATATTTCCAAGATTATTTTCTCCAGAATATGTTATACAAAGAATCCCCAGCGATGCATCACATTTCTCATCAAAAAAGCACCAAAGTGATACTAAAGAAAAAGAGGAAATTGTAAACAAAGTTATTCCATATCTTGACACATTCACAGAGGATAAATTAGAATCCTTACAATTATGTGGCAGAACAAAAGTGATTATGCAAGCAGAAAATATATACATGATGAAAAACCTTCTAGCGTCAGCACAGGAAAAACATTTCGCTAGGAGATCACAAGCAAAAGACTTCAAGGGAAAATTTAACCCTTTTATTCAGATAGGCCTTCCATCCATGTGGACCAAGGATGGTCTTTTATACTATTTTCATGTTTACACTGATACATTCGAAGCTAATAAAAAGGATAGTATGGATATAGTCCAAGAATTCCTATCTCTAGATGGAAGTTGAGTTTTGAGATGCATACTGAACTAGAAACTGCCTATAGGAAAATATGGGGGTTCAATTATCCAAGAGGATAGGATTGGAATCAAATTTGTCGACTCAGACCACATCAGCATTACACCATGCCTATACTAAAATCCACGTCATCAACACCTACCACAACTAAACTTGGATCTAGCTCAAAGAAAAAGAAAACAAATAAGTGATGGACTAAAGTGTTATTCAAATGTCAATGATAAAAATTTATCTAAAGAAAATGATGGAGCATGGCGCAAGGTCGGCATTTTTTATACAGGAAGCCTTAAGAAATTGTTTTTTTTCATTATTGGGGCCCATTGACGAGCAGCTCATATATACCCACAATTAATTCTGTTGGAAACAATCACACTAAATTACTAGGGACCTAGAAAAACCATGGATCAAATTGTTTCCCTTTTGTGGATGAGCAGGTCAAATATGCTCGTCAACAGTACATCAATGTAATCAACAATCAGCACTAGATCTTGCATCTTCATTTTGTTATCATGGAATTCTTTCATGTAATATTGATAGACTGCCAAACTTCTTTTTTCTAAAATATTTAGAAAATATTTTATGTTATTTCAACCTTTTTTTCAAACTAAGAATGTTCTTATCTCTTTATGATTAATACAAGTATCTTTCATCATTTCATAGGCATTTTTTAACATAGGCATTAAGTGTTATTGATTATTGCTATGAGTCGCATGTTATTTTTATTAAAATGTTTGTATATGAATTTCTAACAAAGAGGTACACCATTGTGGTGTAATTTTTATTGATATTAGTCATTGCTATAGAATCATTATTTGGAAATGAGAACAAATGGTTCATATGTGAGGATGTCGTTCTCACTATTCTACTAAGTGTGATGATCTTGGAAAATATTTATTTCGATGTATTATAGTACAAATGTTATAACTATTATTAAGTATTTATTGATAACATTTTTTCTCCTAAAATTATTTTGTCTTCCGTCTTTATTTGAATGCTTGTTTTGATTGTGGATTTATTGATGCTTGTTTATGACGTTTAGATGGAAATTTTATCATATTATTGGTGTCCCAATCCTTTTTTTTTTATTTGATGCATAAATGAAACAAAACAGCGGATTTTTCTGTCTTTCATATTTATTTGAATGCTTGTTTTGTTCCGTTGTTTTTTTTGGAAAAGTGGTAGAACCCCCTTGACTAGCAGGTTTTCCATTGGCTAAGTTACCACGAACCAAGGGAATCTAATCCGTCAAAATCACCTGGGGATCGCACCTGGCCTGGACCGCACCAACCCTTAACATGGTTGGATTTTTGGTATCCGCGAGATTAGAGCCGACGAGATTTTCGCTTATGGGTGTCTTAACCATACCCCACGACCAACTATTCTACATCTCATGGATGCTTGTTTTGTTCCAGTGTTATTGCTCCTTGTTTATGAGGTTTAAATGAAAATTTTATCAAATTTTTTTTATTGCATAGAATTAAAATGAAAACAACATTAATATGACCTAACCATAATCCCCTCTCTCCCACTCACTAATCCCCCTCCTACAATCCCACCTCTAGCATGCTCACTAATCCCCCTCCTACAACCCTACCCATAGCCCTCTCACTAATCCCCCTCCTTCACATAGATCACCCCTACATTATCCTACCATAAAATTGATGCATATAGCATTGTTAGTGTCACTTAATGAAAGATTCCCAAAGAATCTTGGACACGTTGTCTTTCTAACTCTTCACTTGAATTCATGGATTATGAGCATTGTTGATCCTTGTCGATATAAGAATTGGCATCACATTTTGTTTCCATACTTAATCTTTTGAGATCCTACAATCACCATATTTAATTATCTTTGTTATCTTTTTCTCCCGTAAAATATTACCATAATTAGTCACATGTTATGTGTGTAAATCATAATGGAATAGAGGACATATTAATAAGATTGACTAAAAATGTGTGGCTTAATGACAATTCTAAAAAAAACAATAAGCATTGATGAACCTAAGAAAATGTGGGCATCTCTGTTTTTTCATGTTTACATATTCCATTTCTTTAAAAGCATCTAACATGTTGATCTATAGTCATTTTATTGCATGATTAGTAACACTATGTGTTTTCGTGTTAAAATTTAGGATAATATTGTTACACTATTTATATCTAATATTTGCTTATTGTTTTTCCACATTATTGGACCTTTGAATCACTCAGTTTAATTTAATTGAAATCTCATTATTACTATTGGGACTTCGAATCACTCAGTTTGTATTTAATTGAAATCTCATTATTATTATTTAAGTAGCATTCCCATAGCCTATTATTTGGGTATGTTCTGTTATCATTTGTAGTTACGATAGAGCATAGACCATTTGAAAAAACAAAATTGAAAAGTATTTAGCAAAAGAAAATCTTTCCATTCATTTAAATTCCATAGTTGTGGACGAAAGCCTTTGTTTCCATTTTACTAAAAATTATATGCATATGCTTACCACACACGATATATCATCATCATTTTTCAAACAGAAATGGACACACTTGTTATTCATATGAGAATCAAAGTGTACAAAGGGATTTTAAAAAAATGGTGTATTGTTTTGTTACACTGGAAAAAAAAATTACATCTCAAGAAGTAACCTGCCATAATACAACATTTATCATTATATGAGACAAAAAAATCGATCTGTGTACAAAATTGTTACCACGGAAGAAGAACGTAGTTGTTCAATAGCAGGCCCCAAAGTCCAAATAGAACATCTTCATTAGTTGGTCCTCCAGCATAACAATATCCTCCCTATTGTCCCTCGGGTT
Source organism: Pseudotsuga menziesii (assembly GCA_001517045.1). Classification (NCBI taxonomy): domain Eukaryota; kingdom Viridiplantae; phylum Streptophyta; class Pinopsida; order Pinales; family Pinaceae; genus Pseudotsuga; species Pseudotsuga menziesii. Next base: position 521,737 of record LPNX011117422.1, read on the forward strand.
GTACCTCGAATAGATTAGGTATTTCTTTGATTTGTCATGCCAGCTATAACCTCAAATAACATAAACAAGTGCCTTATTCAAAATACAAAATTCCAATTAAGGATGTGCATATAGCACCTTATTTGTGCCACTTTAGGTCAATGATCCAGTCCTCAAACCAAGGGAGGGAACCCTGAAAAAGGGAGGCATGAGAGAGTGAAATACGGCAGGTGTATCAAATGTTTCCATCGCTGAATGAACACCCTGATTCTTTGCAATGTTCATTCATCGTGAGCTTCGAATCTCCAGCCAAGACTTTAACTTTGTCGTGGTTTGGAATGATCAATGATTTGTTTTGCATAGAAGATACCATAACCAATATTATAGGGGAGAACATCTCATACAACAACAAAGGAAAAACTATGTGGGTTGGTGGGACCATCTACATGACCACAAAGGGGAAAGTCGTGAGACGACGATCAATGTGGTGTGCAAGGAAATGAAACTAAATATGGACAAGAAGGGTTCATGTCCATATATAGATGTAGAATGATAATGATACAGTAATTTTCATGTCAAAGATTAGACGTGTAATATTGGGGGGAATCATGAACAATGGGTCAAATATATGGGACAACCAGCTGTGAATGTGTTTGGAAGCTGAACTGGAATATTTTTTCAAGATTGACACACCAACTGATTTGGGGTGAATGTGGTTTTGTGTGAATTATCAGCCCTTGTCAATTCTCTCGAATCAATTACGTGGGGAGTGATGAATGAGTGGTCAAATGGATGGGATGAATTGTTGTGAATGTGTTGTGAAGAGGAAATGGCATATTTTTTCAAGATTGACACACTAGCTAATTTAGGGTGGCTACAGTTTCACACGAATGATCAACCCTTGTCAAATTGCTCAAATCAATTAAGGGGGGGGGATGAACAAGGGGTCAAATGGATGGGGTGGCTTAGATGTGAATGTGTTGTGAATTTGAGCTAATATATTTTTTCGAGATTGACACCCCAGCTAATTTGGGTTGGTTGTGATTTCGCACGAATGATTAGCCCTTGTAAAATCGCTCAAATCAATTATATTGTCACAAGGCGGAAGAATGACTATCTTGTGTGGATGGACTAGATATTTCTAGGTAATTTACTCATTATTCCTTTTACTATTTGCACACAAGATAGAATTTACTTGTTCTTCTTTTTACAGAAAGGGTTTTTATAATCTAAAAAAATATTAGTATTTTTTTGATAGAAAAATAGAATGATATGTGTTTTTAGAATAAACTCTTTTTACCATAACCCTACATTACTATTATTGCATCATAATTCATACAATTTTCTTATTTATTCAAATCATTGCATACTGTGAACTTACCTTATTTATTCTTACTGGTATTGAATGCTCGCTTGAGCATAGCACCCACCCGAATTTCCTTTGCAAACCATTATGTCATTAATCTGGTGAATTCATGCCTTTGATAACAATGAATTATATTTAGAGTGATATTTTAAATCATTGTTGTACATTTTTTAAAGTAAAATGTAATTATTTACTTCACTTATTTATTCTTACATGTATTTACTATTGAGTCCTCACCCAACACATAGGAGCATTGCACCTTATTAGTTTAATAATATTGCTAAGCTCGAGGGGATTGGAATTCAAGTTCCTCTGCTCCAAAACATTAACTCTTCATGATAAATGCATGCTTCTGTTAACATTGAATTATGTTTGAAGCAATATTTTAAATCCTTATTGTACATTTTTTAAAATAAAATTTAAATATTTACTTCAAAAATTTGTTATTTTAAACAATCCTCAAACTCTGCAATGATTCCTCCAAGACAACACTTCAATTCAGCAAATATCAGTCCCTTAACTGAGGATCTATTTCATCGGTTTTGTTCCTCACTGCCACATAACCTCTTCTTCATTAACAACTCTTCAACAACTTGTACACCTCTCATTCATCCTCAGGGGATTGATCGTATGATGGGACATGCTCGATCTTATCATGTATTATACAAATATCAAGATCATTGAGCACAAGAAGGGTCGGTCTCCCCTTCCTTTTTGAGAGAAATGTAATGAATATTGAGGACAAGAAGGGTCGACTAACAATTTTTTTATTGTAGATATAGCAAAAATGGTTGACCCTTCCTACAAATATCAATAATATAGAGGAGAAGAAGGATCAGCCTACCCTTGTTGTCATCACTATTCCAGTTATTACTATCATACAATATGGAAAGGTTGTCCCTTCTTGTATTATAGAAATATCAAGAATAATGAGCACAAGAAGGATCAGTCGCACCTTCCTTTTATGAGAGAAATATAAAAAATATTGAACATACGAAGGATCGACCGACCCTTCTAGTATTGTATATATATCGAGAATGGCAAACACAAGAAAGAAGGATTGACCCTTTATGTATTATAAAAATATCAAGAATATTGAACACGAGAAAAATTGGCCACCATTCCTTTATGATTGAAAAATAAAGAATATTAAACATGGGAAGGGTGTTGCCCCTTCCTATATTTCAAATATATAGAGGATTGTGAACACAAGAAGGGTTGGCCAACCTTTCCAATATGATGTAAATATAAATAATATTGAACATATGAAGGGTTGTTCAACCCTTACTAGATTGTAGATGAATCGAGAATAATGAACACAAGAAGGAACTATTGTTCCTTCCTATATTATAAAAATATCAAGAATAGTGAACACAAAAAGAATCGACTACCCCTTCCTATGATAGAAATAAAAAATGATATTTAACATAGGAAGTGTCAACCGACCCTTCTTGTATATTAGATATATCGAGGATAGTGAAAGAAAGAATTTTTTGCCTCCCCTTCTTTTATGATAGAAATATAACTAATATTCAACCTATGAAGGGTCGGATGATCCTTCTTGTATCGTAGATATATAGAGAATATTGAAAACAAGTAGGAAAGGTTGTCCCTTCCTGTGTTATAGAAATATCAAGAATACTGAGCACAAGAAGGGTCAGTCATCCCAGTGGGCTAGCTCAAGTGGTCGAGTGTTGTAAGTTGCGAGAAGAAGGTCTCGGGATCAAATCCCCGGGAGGCTATACATTTTCTATATAAGGTCCTCACTTGATGTCCCCTTCGGGTTAGCTCTGTAATAAAAGCGAATGGACAAGGCCCCTTTGGATGGGCCCCTTATGCGTTGTTCCTGTGGAGGTAACAAACCCCGTTGGGGGTAGGTGAACCACAATATAAAAAAAATGGGGGGTTCAATCGCACCTTACTTTTATGAAATAAATATAAAGAATATTGATCCTACGAAGGATCGACCGACCCTTCTAGTATTGTATATATATCAAGAATGGTAAACACAAGAAAGAATGGTTGTCCCTTTTTGTATTAATAAAATATCAAGAATATTGAACACAAGAAGAATCACCACTATTCCTTTATGATGGAAATATAAATAATATTTAACCTAGGAAGGGTGTTGACCCTTCCTATATTTCAAATAAATCGAGGTTTTTGAACACAAGAAGGGTTGGCCAACCCTTCCAGTATGATGTAAATATAAAGAATATTGAACATATGAAGGATCGATCGACCCTTACTATATTGTAGATATATAGAGAAAAATAAATACAAGAAGGAAATCTTGTCCCTTCCTATATTATGAAAATATCAAGAATAATGAACACAAGAAGAATCAACTACCCTTTCATGTATGATAGAAATATAAAGAATATTGAATCTAGGAAGTGTCAACTAACCCTTCCTGTATATTAGATATATCGAGGATAGTGAACACAAGAAGGGTCTGCCTCCCCTTCTTTTATGACGGAAATATAAGTAATATTCAACCTATGAAGTTCGGTCGACCCCTCCTATATCGTAGATATATCGATAATAGTGAAAACAAGAAGGAAAGGTTGTCCCTTCATGTATTATAGAAATATAAAGAATAGTAAACCTAGGAAGGATCATTCGACCCTTCTTGTATTTTAGATATATTGAGGAAAGTGAACACAAGAAGGAATGAATGACCCTTCCTATACTATGGAAATATCAAGAATAGTGGACACAAGAAGGATCGTACACCCCATCCCTTATGATAGAAATATAAAAATATCTAGGAACCGTCGATTGACTCTTCCTGTATTTTACATATATCGATGATAGTGACAACAAGAAGGGTCAGTCTCCCCTTCCTTTATAATAGAAATATAAAGAATATTGAAAATGCGAGGGTTGAATGAACCTTCTTGTATTGTATATACATCGATAATAATGAATAAAGTAAGGAATAGTTGTCCCTTCTAGTATTATTTAAATATCAATAATAATGAAGACAAGAAGGTTAGGCCATCGCTTCCTTTAATAATGATAGAAATATAAATAATATTTAACCTAGGAAGGGTCAGCCGACCATTCCTGTTTTTTAGATATATCGATGATAATGAACACAAGTAGAGATGGATGACCTTTATTGTATTATAGAAATATCAATTACAATGCATACAAGAAGGATCGGTTGAGCCTTATCAGGACGATCTCTCTTTCACTGAAAAAATCCCTTGGAGAGAACCCCAACAAAGAGTATACCTTATCTCATTGGGATTACCTTCTCTAACGACATCCAAATAAGATTCTTTTATGGAAGAGCTCTATATATAACATTGACGTAACTAACTCAGAGAAAGGAACGGTCACTCTTTCTCGAAACGTTCTATTTTTGACAAACCACAATAATGATGCATGTAAAGGGTAAGGGGTGGCTATTGATAAAAGTGTGACTTCCCCTTATCTTGTCGATTAGTTTCTTTGTATCTCTACCAAATTAAAATGTCACTTATGAGGAAAGATTGATCACTCCTTCTTTGATCTATTCCTTCCCAAAGGTCTATATCAAATGTACATTCAATATTTCATGGATACTCCTAGCAGAATTGTTGTTGATCAATTAGTTTATTTTAGAAAGGAGTGATTGTTCCTTCTCCATCAATCATTTGCATCAATATTTTCATCAAAATACCTTATAAATAGAAACTAATTGACAACTGTAAATATTGTATGTAGATTATTTTATTAATCACAAAATATTTACTATATTTCATGTAAAATATGTCTATGTTATTGACCCTTAGTCAATTCAAATAAATTTTGTCTCTTGAATTGACAAATAATCACAACCATGGTTTATTCAAATGTCAATGGTATGTTGAGATGGATGAACTAGATAATTTGTAACCATATTTATATCAGGCTTCTTCTTTGATGAGGAATGAATGTTAACTCAAGTTGGAATATTGGAATCTGCAGATGACATTATTAACAAATTCTTATGTGTTCAAGTCAAAGTGATCAAACCATATACATGTTTCCTCGTGCAATTTGATCTTCAAGTTTCTAATTTTCAACCATAACTAATGAAAAGTGGTCCATATTTGAATATGGTTTTGTGTGTGAAGCAAGGATGGGTTTTTCCCTCATATGATTGTTGCAATTGTTTAGGAATAAATATCACAACGTCTTTAAAGAAAGGAATTATGTCAGTATTGAAGAAAAGATTTGGTCGTAGCAAAGACCTCATAGGTATTGTATTACATGAAGGTTCAAAAAAAGATGGAAAATGTCGATCATGAAAAAAAAATGTATCTTCGAAGGTCCTTTCTCAACAATCTTGAGAAGGTTTTGATCAAATATTCTTTCAAATCACTCAAATCAAGTCCTTCTAAAATGATGCTGCGAAAATCCTTCAAGATCTTCGATAGCTCAAAAGACATTCAACAAGAACAAATCAAATACTTTTTATTCAATGCTAAATTTTTTCTACTACTGTAAAAAGATGTGGTATAGCGCCTCCGCGGCTACAATATTGAAAGGTTGATGATGATGTCGTGGAAATTTATTGTGGAGGAAGTACAAGAAGAACTGATTATGAACAGTTTCTATCATAAATTGGTTGTAAAGCAAGGTATTTGTATCAATGTTTTCAAATTTATTGTATCATTTTATTTTATTTTCGCAGTCGATTATGTTCAACAACAATTTAAAATTCCTTTGCTATTAGATTTAAATATAGAGGAGACTCAAGAATCATCCAATAAAATTATAGTACTCAATGAAGATATTGAGTGTGATGGAGAATCCACAAAGAATTACCAAACTGTTGGACAAGATGGACAAGGAGGATCTGAAAAACAAGAAGATCATAGTTTATCTTTCAAATATCATTGTTAAATTCATGGCATTACTCTGGTAAATTCATGCCTTTGATAACCATTGAATTATATTTAGAGTGATATTTTAAATAATTGTTGTACATTTTTTAAAATAAAATTTAATTATTTACTTCACTTATTTATTCTTACATGTATTTACCATTGAGTCCTCACCCAACACATAGGAGCATTGCACCTTATTAGTTTAATAATATTGCTAAGCTCGAGAGGATTGGAATTCAAGTTCCTCTGCTCCAAAACATTAACTCTTCATGATATATGCATGCTTCTATTAACAATGAATTATTTTTAAAGCGATATTTTAATTTCTTATTGTACAGTTTTAAAAATAAAATTTAAATATTTACTTCACAAACTTGTTATTTTAAACAATCCTCAAACTCTGCAATGATTCCTCCAAGACAACACTTTAATTCATCAAATATCAGTCCCTTAACCGAGGCTCTATTTCATCGGATTTGTTCCTCACTACCACATAACCTCTGCTTCATCAACTCTGTCGTATTAGTTTTTCCATGTCATCTCTGCCATATTGATATTAATGACAACTCTTCAACAACTTGTACACCTCTCATTCATCCTAAGGGGATTGATCGTATGATGGGACATGCATGATCTTATCATGTATTATACAAATATCAAGATCATTGAGCACAAGAAGGGTCAGTCTCCCCTTCCTTTTCTAGAGAAATGTAATGAATATTGAGGACAAGAAGGGTCAACAAACAATCTCGTTATTGTAGATATAGTGAAAATGGTAGACCCTTCCTACAAATATCAATAATATAGAGGAGAAAAAGGATCAGCCTACCCTTGTTGTGATCAATATTCCAATTATTGCTATCATACAAGATGGAAAGGTTGCCCCTTCTTGTATTATAGAAATATCAAGAATAATGAGCATAAGAAGGGTCAGTCGCACCTTCCTTTTATGAGAGAAATATAAAGAATATTGAACATACGGAGGATCGACCAACCCTTATAGTAATGTATATATATCGAGAATGGTAAACACAAGAAAGAAGGATTGTCCCTTTATGTATTATAAAAATATCAAGAATATTGAACACGAGAAAAATTAGCCACCATTCCTTCATGATTGAAAAATAAAGAATATTAAACATAGGAAGGGTGTTGCCCCTTCCTATATTTCAAATATATAGAGAATTGTGAACACAACGGTTGGCCCTTCCAATATGATGTAAATATAAAGAATATTGAATATACGAAGGGTTGGTCAACCCTTACTAGATTGTAGATAAATCGAGAATAATGAACACAAGAAGGAACTTTTGTCCCTTCCTATATTGTTAAAATATCAAGAATAGTGAACACAAAAAGAATCGACTACCCCTTCCTGTATGATAGAAATAAAAAATGATATTTAACCTAGGAAGCATCAACCGACCTTTCTTGTATATTAGATATATCGAGGATAGTGAACGAAAGAAGTTTCTGCCTCCCCTTCTTTTATGATAGAAATTTAATTAATATTCAACCTATGAAGGGTCGGACGACCCTTCTTGTATCGTAGATATATCGAGAATATTGAAAACAAGAAGGAAAGTGTGTCCCTTCCTATATTATAGAAATATCAAGAATATTGAACACAAGAAGGGTTAGTCAGCTCGGTGGGCTAGCTCAAGTGGTCGAGTGCTGTAAGTTGTGAGAAGAAGGTCTCGGGGTCAAATCCTCGGGAGGCTATACATTTGCTATATAACGTCATCACTTGATGTCCCCATCGGGTTAGCTCTGTAATCAAAGCGAATGGGCGAGGCCCCTTTGGATGGGCTCCTTATGCGTTGTTCCTGTGGAGGTAACAAACCCCGTTGGGGGTAGGTGAACCACAATATAAAAAAAAGGGGGGTGGGTCAGTCGCACCTTCCTTCTATGAAATAAATATAAATAATATTGATCCTACGAAGGATCGACCGACCCTTCTAGTAGTGTATATATATCAATAATGGTAAGCACAAGAAAGAATGGTTGTCTCTTTCTGTATTATAAAAATATCAAGAATAATGAACACAAGAATAATGAACACAAGAAGAATCGACCACCATTCCTTTATTTATGATTGAAATATAAATAATATTAAACCTAGGAAGGGTGTTTACCCTTCCTATATTTCAAATAAATCTAGGATTTTGAACACAAGAAGGGTTGGCCAACCCTTCCAGTATGATGTTAATATAAAGAATATTGAACATACGAAGGATCGGTTGACCCTTACTATATTGTAGATATATAGAGAAAAATAAATACAAGGAAATCTTGTCCCTTCCTATATTATGAAAATATCAAGAATAATGAACATAAGAAGAATCAACTACCCTTTCATGTATGATAGAAATATAAAGAATATTGAATCTAGAAAGTGTCAACTGACGCTTCATGTATATTAGATATATTGAGGATAGTGAACACAAGAAGGGTTTGCCTCCCCTTCTTTTATGACAGAAATATAATTAATATTCAACCTATGAAGTTCGGTCGACCCCTCTTGTATTGTAGATATATCGAGAATAGTGAAAACAAGAAGGAAAGGTTGTCCCTTCATGTATTATAGAAATATAAAGAATAGTAAACCTAGGAAGGATCATCCGACCCTTCTTGTATTTTAGATATATTTAGGAAAGTGAACATGACAAGGAACGAATGACCCTTCCTGTACCATGGAAATATCAAGAATAGTGAACACAAGAAGGATCGTACACCCCATCCCTTATGATAGAAATATAAAAAATTTGAACATAGGAACCGTCAACTGACTCTTCCTGTATTCTAGATATATTGATGATAGTGACAACAAAAAGGGTCAGTCGCCCCTTCCTTTGTAATAGAAATATAAAGAATATTGAAAATACGAGGGTCGAATGAACCTTCTTGTATTGTATATACATCAAGAATAATGAATAAAATAAGGAATAGTTGTCGCTTCTAGTATTATAATCAAGAATAATGAAGACAAGAAGGTTAGGCCATCGCTTCCTTTAATAATGATAGAAATATAAAGAATATTTAAACTAGGAAGGGTCAGTCGACCATTCCTGTTATTTAGATATATCGATGGCAATGAACACAAGAAGAGATGGACAACCTTTGTTGTATTATAGAAATATCAATAACAATGGATACAAGAAGGATCGATTGAGCCTTCCTAGGACGGTCTCTCTTTCACTGACAAAATCCCTCGGAGAGAACCACAACAAAGAGTATACTTTATCTCATTGGGATTACCTTCTCTAATGACATCCAAATAATATTCTTTTGTGGAAGAGCTCTATATATAACATTTACGTAACTAACTCAGAGAAAGGAGCAATCACTCTTTCTCGAAACGTTCTATTTTTGACAAACCACAATAATGATGCATTTAAAGGGTAAGGGGTAGCTATTGATAAAAGTGTGACTTCCCCTTATCTTGTCGATCAGTTTCTTTCTATCTCTACCAAATTAAAATGTCACTTATGAGGAAAGAATCATAACTCCTTCTTTGATCTATTCATTCCCAAAGGTTTATATCAAATGTACATTAAATATTTCATGGATACTCCCAGTAGAATTGTTGTTGATCAATTAGTTTATTTTAGAAAGGAGTGATCGTTCCTTCTCCATCAATCATTCGCATCAATATTTTCATCAAAATATCTAATAAATAGAAACTAATTGACAATTGTAAATATTGTATGTAGATTATTTTATTACCACAAAATATCTACTATATTTCATGTAAAATAAATTCAAATAAATTTTTTATCTTGAATTGACCCTTAGTCAATTCAAATAAATTTTGTATCTTGAATTGACAAATGATCACAACCATGGTTTATTCAAATGTCAATGGTATGTTGAGATGGATGAACTAGATAATTTGTAACCGGATTTATATCTCTTCTTCTTTGATGAGGAATGAATGTTGACTCAAGTTGGAATATTGAAATCTGCAAATGACATTATTGACAAATTCTTATGTGTTCAAGTCGAGGTGATCAAACCATATACATGTTTCCTCGTGCAATTTGATCTTCAAGTTTCTAATTTTCAACCATAACTAATGAAAAGTGCTCCATATTTGGATATGGTTTCATGTGTCAAGCAAGGACGGGTTTTTCCCTCATATGATTGTTGAAATTGCTTAGGAATAAATATCACAACGTCTTTAAAGAAAGGAATTATGTCAGTATTGAAGAAAAGATTTGGTCGTAGCGAAGACCTCATTGGTATTGTATTTCATGAAGATTCAAAAAAGATGGAAAATGTCGATCATGAAAAAAAATATGTATCTTCGAAGGTCCTTTCTCAACAATCTTGAGAAGGTTGTGATCAAATATTCTTTCAAATCGCTCAAATCAAGTCCTAAAACGATGCTACAGAAATCCAGCAAGATATTCGATAGCTCAAAAGACATTCAACAATAACAAATCAAATACTTGTTATTCAATGCTAATGTTTTTTATACTAATGTAAAAAGATGTGGTATAGCGCCTCCGCAACTACAATATTGAAAGGTTGATGATGATGTCCTGGAAACTTTTACAACAACATTCAGAGATGTTATTCTTCTTCCTTTCGATACTGTGACCGAGTATGGATTTGTTCCTATAAGTGAAGAAGAAATTAATTTGCCTACATTGAATTACTATATATTGGATGGAATACACACCATTTCAACAAAAACAACTCATTTATTCAAGATACCTTCGTCAAACAAATCGTCTTTTACACAATGATGTTCCCCAAAACATTATCAGCAAATTATGCAAACAACAAAATTTGTTAAACAATAAATTTGCAAACACTCCTTCCATTGATCAAGTTGTAAAATCAAGGGAGATATGGATACACCGCGGTAGGGCATCCCGCTCGGGAAAGGGAAACGTTGCCAGCGATGAGTGGCAGGTATAAAGTTTTTCTTCTTACCAATCAATGCCCACAAATTGTAGACTGTGTTATGAAATTACTCATTGAAATATTATCTTCAATTTTATACCTTTGTAGGTTTTCCAAGGTGAATGTATGGATATATTTGTTGTTACAACCAAGCGCAGCCTTGAACACAAAATGACTCTTGTTTTGACATTTGATAGATTATAGAACAAATGGTTGTTTATGTTTGAACTTTACAAAAGTGGTTCTTTGCCATGCTTAGCATCAAATAGGATAATTTTGTTCAAAATAAAATAAACCATGGATCTAATTTTTTTAGACTATTACGTGATCTTGACGAAGAAGAATTAACCATTGTGGTGTACAATATCATCAAAGGAAAAGTTTGCCTGAGCAAATCAATTGACAAACATGTTTGCATAGAGACATTGTCTCAATATTGCAAGTGGATCAAGGATGAGAGATCAACCAGGCATTCGGTTTGTGAATATTTCAAATTTCATAATGTTGATCATATATGTTCACAAGGAATCATTGAATATAATGTCATTAAAGGCTATAATATTGCTCAAAAGCATTTCCAACAACTATGCAGTATTATATGATCCAATAAAATATGAGACCGTGCATGTTCTTTGTTCGTTGACCATGTCACCAAATAGAATAATTATTTCTCTTGTGGAGGCAGTACAATAAGAACTGTTTATGAACAGTTTCTATCATCAATTGGTTGTAAAGCAAGGTATTTGTATCAATGTTTTCAAATTTCTTGTATCATTGTATTTTATTTTCACAGTCGGTTATGTTCAACAACAATTTAAAATTTCTTTGCTACTAGATTTAAATATAGAGGAGACTCAAGAATCATCCAATAAAATTATAGTACTCAATGAAGACATTGAGTGTGATGGAGAATCCACAAAGAATTACCAAACTGTTGGACAAGATGGACAAGGAGGATCTGAAAAACAAGAAGATCATAGTTTATCTTTCAAATATCATTGTTAAATTATCTAAATTATGATCGAGGATCCTATTATAGAAACATTGAAAAGCAAAAAATTATAATAAAAAAATCCATTCCTACAAATTTATAGGTCAATACGATTTGATTGTTTATGAACATGTGAATTCTCCACAGCAAGAGCATGGATCCAGGATGTTCGTGGATATTATCCAACCAATCTCGTTGGAGTTGGGAATCTTGGAGAATAACAAACCAAGTAGGGATTTGGGGGGGGACACAGTAGCTACAACACTCTTACTCTCCATTTGAATGTTGGCCAGTCATTAGAAGGTAAGAGACAATTATGTTTTTCAACCTAATTTGGGAAAACAAATTTACTATGGAATATATGACAATCATGCACTATTTTTGTGCAGCTCCCCATACAAGAATGTTGTTGATATTTAGAATTTAAGGTTTTCTATTTTACAAGAAAGTCATTGAAAATGCCTAAAAAGGGGAAAAAGGGGTGAATGAAAGTATTGATGAATAATGATTTTAATTACAAGGGAACATTATGTAAATCACGACCAAATGTGATAATATTTTTGAAACTATGTCTTGCAAAATTTGATGTTGGAATTTGGTCAGCTAAAGGTGATATTAATGAAGTATATTTGGTCAATGCAAGTACTAAAATATGAGTTACTAATAAACCATTGATTATTTTTTATTTCAATAGAGCTTTGTTACATGCAATACATTTAAAAAAAACAGATTGCCAAGAACACCAAATATCGAAACAAGCACAAAGATTTATTTTGTACGCCCAGGATTTAAGGATTTTTTTGAAAAATGCTTTAGTATATTTGAAGTGGGTGTATGGACCCCGAAGTAGTAGTCCATTGAGAGGACCTTCCAGTGAAAAGGGAAATTGCCCCTACCTGGTTGACTAGTTCCCACTCGTGAGGTAAACCAAGAGTTGTCGTTTGTGGAAAAGCGGTTATCAGTTTTACCTAAGTCATGGAGTGAGGGGTATTTCCCCAATACGCAAGTCGTTAGACAACATTGGTAGCCAAATGAATCTCCTGGATATTTAGGAATTCGAACATACATGTGGTCCATATTTATTACCAGTTGATTAATAACAGATTGCATCTATCCAGAGCCGTCACAGATCAATTCCATAAAAAAAAATGTTTTTCGGCACATCTTATTTTCTTTATCTTTGTTTCCCTTGAAAATTCACTGGTGCCCCTGCAATTCCATTCTGCATATTTCCTTCCTTGATTACCCTATCCCAAATTCCACTTTTTGAAGCCATAAATCCCACATTTGTCTATTTTTAGGGTTTGCCATAACTTCTTCTATTCTCACCCAATCACCTTCAAATTTTGTCACAGTGTTCATTTCTTATTTCTGCTTCCTTGTCCCTCTTTGACAAAATTTTGGATTCTTTCACCCCACTTTGGAAACCCCAATTTATGCTTTCTTGACTCTTAGAAGGTGTCCAAAACCTAGTCAAACCCCAATTACCCATCAGAGTTTTTCCCAACTCCAAATTTTCTTTTTCTAAAAAAAATTGTTTTTTTCTACCCTTTCCCAAAAAAACAAAAAACACATGGTTGTGGTTGCCACCCATGCAGGAGCAAACAAATAAATGGAAGATGAAATTGTCGCCCTCAAGACCAAAATCCAAGATCTAGATGAAAAAAATACTGGCCTCCATCTTCAGCATTCAGTTATGAGCAATAAACAACAACCAGAGTCTTCTACAAACACTAGGTTCTCTTCTTCCAAGAATTTTCGTGGGTCGAAGCTTGATTTTCCTCGCTTCAATGGTAATTATCCAACTGGGATGGATATACAGGGAACAACAATATTTCATTCTGCATGACACTTTTGATGTCAACAAAGTCCCACTTGCATCCTTTCATTTGGAACATGAAGCCCTTCAATGGTTGCATTGGTACATCAAAGCTCTTGAAGAGCCAAAATGGACAGATTTTTACCATCTCCTCTTGCAACGATTTGGACCTAGTGCTTTTGATCACTTCACGGGAGAACTCACTAAACTTTGCCAAACTAGCACTATGAGAGAGTATCCGATAGAATTTAAGAAACTGGCTAATCACATAGAAGGATTGGTTGATTTCATTCTACAGGAGTTGTTTTATCAGTTGTATGAAGGATGCAATCCGATCTGAGGTTAAAATGTTTTATCCCAACACAATGATAGAATCCCTAGGGTTGGCTAAGTTAGTGGAGGACAAGTTCAGAGCTCAACAGCAATCCAAATCCACTTTTTGTTCCATTCAGAAATATGGTTTCCCAAATACCTCCAATCACGCCAACTCCTAGAACCACTCCTATCAAGCATTTGTCTGAAGCCGAGATGCGGGAACGTAGAGAACAAGGGCTTTGTTATAATCGTGATGATAAATCCACCTGGGGACATAGATGTGCCGAAGTAAATTTTAAAAGCGCACATTTAAGTATTGAAATTGTCAAAAACAATACTTCAAAAGTGCAAAAACAGGTTCTAAATGTGCCATTATCATATTTATCATTATTGGAAAAGTGAAAAAACCAATTTAAAAATGACAATATAAAAAGGCAAAAGTACACTTTTGGAACTTGGAATTGGCACTTTTCGAACCAAATATTTCACTTTAGAAACCTTGAGTTTAGGGTTTACACAGGTTATTTTTTACTTGTCTTCAAAGGGACTTGGACTAGAATATGTCGAAATTTAATGAAATAGGTGTTTGTTCTTCTAATTCTCTTAATGATGATTTGATTGGATCAATATTATTCCAGAGAACAATTAGTGGAGTTTCTCTGAAATGGTACATTGAGTTGCTAGGATCATTCTATCGTTTCTTTCATGATTTAGAAATAGTATTTTTTAATCATTTTCAACTTCTGGTCCACTATGATGTCGGTATTGATTTATTATCTACACTTCAAAAAAATAAGACTACCCATATTTTGTATCATATTCAAAAATGGAGTAGACTGAAGACGATGATAAAGGATAATATTCTCCCTGTGTTTCTTTTGGAGTGGTTTTTAAATTACTTGTTACCCTATATTTCCAACGGTGTTTCCACTTTAGGGGTGATTATTGAAGATGGAGACATACTTAAGGCCCAGTAGTTAGATTTGATTTCTCAATCTAATATTTTATATGAAATTTTTCTTAACAGACCAATACCAAACACTAATCCTTCAAAACCAAAACTAAGATCACATGCCAATGGCATTGTTGGTTTTGTAAGTAATGTTATTGTGGAAGTTGTTACTAATTAAATGAAAAATATGTTGATTCAATAATCTATAGCAAGAGCAGTTAATGTTGCATCTACTCCTCAAACAATTATTGTACATATTGTGCAGGCTAATCCAAAGGGTCCCCAGTAACCTGATGGAAATAAGAATAATAAGAATAAGAAAGGAGAAGAAAATTTGAACAAGCCTTCTCTTATTCGCCTTCTGTTTGAACAATGCATAAATTATAAGATTCATTTGAATCTGCATAAATGTATTTTTTGTGTCGAGTCTAGACATCTTTTGGGTTTCATAGTGTCCAACAAAGGGATTATGGTCAATTATTTGAAACTTGAGGCTATTGTCAAATTGCCTCCTACTTGTAATATTCGCTTGCTTCAAAGTTTACCAAGAAAAGAGAATTTTCTTATACTTGTTGATGTAATTGTAACTTCAGAATGTATTCACTTGTATATCTTATGTATTGTACCCTGATGTTTATTCCGGGAAGTGTTTGTAATGTAATTGAGTCATGTCATGCCTCGATGTTCCGATCGGGAGTTTCTATAATGTGGACAAGTCATGTCAAGTCATTGTGGGTAACCCTCCTATTGATCAAGGGTTAAATACCCTGTAGTTGTGGGGCCCTAGGGTTATTAGACTCTCCTAGAGAAGTCGGCCCTAGTGAGTTATTGTCAAGTCGGGAATTAGTATAAATAGAGAGTGATCCTCTCTATTTAACACACACTCACTCACACTCAGTTGTGGCGCATAGTTGAGGGAGAAGAAGTTGTTGGGGCTAGAAAGAAAGAGACTACTACTGTCGGGAGATCATCTTACTGTTTTGGGGTTTTAATTTTGGTGTTGATTCTATCTTTGAGGAAGTTGCGGGGTTTTCTCCTTTATGGTTTCCCCGAGGAAAAACATTGTGTTCATTGTCTCTTGTGTTTGATTGTTGTGCTTGTTATTCTCTTAGTTAAAGATCCTAATATAATGCTAGCTTGAATGATAAAAATCTAACATGGTATCAGAGCTAACATGAGAAGAAGACACTGTGCAGCTGCGGAAACTAGGGCTTCCTACTTTTTGGATCTCTCTCCATAGATTTTCAGTAAAAGAAGGTTGGGTTGACTCTCCTCTCCAGGGCGCATCTTTCGGTCGAAGCAAAATTTGATTCTGAGCATTTTCATTTTTTGACCCGACATTACAGCCGAAAATTAGGGCTTTCCACAGAAGTGGAATTTATGAGTGAGCCGGGCCTGGATTAATCTCCTCCTCAAAATCAAATTTTAGAGATCAATATCAAAGCTTTTGGTTGGACAGAAATCTGGTAAAGTCAAACCCTAATCTGCTCCTGAACCAGCACTGCAGAATTTCAGCTCCAGATCCAGATCCGACATCTTAACCTGGTAAGATCTAAATATTTTGTATTTCCATTTGAGGTTCTCAGTTAATATGTCTCATCATACCAAGCTTGATGAAAATATTGAGGGAGCTAATAAATTTCGAGCCTGGAAGTATAGGATCTCCCTGGTCTTGGAAGAAAATGAGTTAGACTCCTATATTGATGAGGAGGTTCCAGTTCTAGAGGGAGATGAGGCTAAGGCCTTACACAAGAAGAAATTGGTCATGGCTAAGAGGATTATTGTTGATTCAATCAAGGAGCACCTCATACCACAGGTGTCCTCCCTAAAGACACCTAAAACTATGTTTGATGCCCTAACCAAACTATTTGAAGGGAAGAACATAAATCAGAAGATGACTCTGAGAAACCAATTGAAGAATGTAAAGATCCAAAATGCGGAAACCATCCAGTCTTACTTTACAAGAGTCTCTCATATCAAAGAACAACTTGAAGCAATGGATGAAGAATTGGAGAATGCAAAGATTTTGATGACCACCTTGAATGGTCTCCCAAGGACACGGGACTCTTTCATTCAAGGGATTTGTGCCAGAAAGAAGCTAGTCAAGTTTAGTAGACTATGGGAAGAATGCTCTCAAGAAGAAGCTCGGATAGTAGCTCGAGAAGAAAAGATGGGAAGTGAAGATCAAGCTCTCACAGTACACTCCAAGAAAAGCAGAAGAAGCTCTCATCACTCCAGAGGTAAGAACTTCCACCAGAAAGATAACACTAGAAAAGATTTATCTAAATTAAGATGTTATACATGTGATGAAAGAGGACACTTTGCCAAAGACTATCCTAGAAACAAGATTAACTCCCATAAGAAGAATGGAAACAAGAGAATCAAGCAAGAAAGTGATGATTCTTCAAGTGATGAAGACTATGTCTTGATTTCCGCCCTCACGGGAACTATCACACATGGAAGCAATGATTGGCTTATAGACAGTGGTGCTTCCAAACATATGACGGGATTCAAAGGATCCTTTGTGAAACTATATAAACGTGACTCACCTCACAAGGTGAAACTTGATGATGACTACCAGTATCCAATAAAAGGTAGTGGGGAATCCTCCTATAAGCTAGACTCTGGAAAGTCTATGAAGATGCAAGATGTATTGTTTGTACCAGGACTAAAGAAGAACCTCCTCTCCATATCTGCATTAGATGCAAAAGGCATGAAGGTTGCATTTGTAGATGTCCAAGTTATCATGTGGCCAAAGGGAAAGACTATTAATGATGCAGTAGTGATTGGGGAACAAGAGGGAAGTCTATACAAATTGAAGGGCCATCCAGAACAAGCCTTGGTCCATGACACAGTAGAGACAAATGAACTTTGGCATAGAAGGCTTGCACATGTGCACTACAGAGCACTACCACTTGCAAGCAAAGCTATTGAATGTCTTCTAGAAATTTAGGCAAAACATGATGGAGTTTGCAAAGGATGTGCAAAAGGAAAGAACACAAAGAAGACATTTCCAAGTAGCGAGAGCAAGGCAAAAGGAATCTTGGAAATGATTCACTCCGATGTATGCAGTCCAATTTCATCAAGTTTATTAAGCGGGTATGTATACTATGTTTCTTTTATTGATGATTTTTCTAGGAAGACATGGATATAATTCATGAAGAACAAAGATGAGGTATTTAGCAAGTTCAAGGAATTCAAAGCCTTGATCGAGAACCACACAGAAAAGAAGATCAAAACCTTTCGATCAGATAATGGTGGAGAATTCATATCAAATGAATTCAAAGCATTATGCAAAGATTCAAGGATTAAGAGGGAGTTAACTACTCCATATAATCCACAATAGAATGGGGTTGCAGAAAGGAAGAATAAAACGGTCATGGAAGCTGAAAGGGCTATGCTTCATGATCAAGATCTTCCCATGCATCTATGGGCAGAAGCTTCCAGAACAGTGGTGTATGTACAGAACCGTACTCCACACAGAGTACTCAAGAACAAGACACCTGAAGAATTATTTTCTGGCAAGAAACCAGAAGTCAGCCATCTCAGAATATTCGGCTGTCCAGTGTACATACACATTCCAAAATAAAAGAGGACAAAGTTAGATCCTTTAAGAAAGAAGGGTATATTTGTGGGATACTTTGAAATCTCAAAGGCTTACAGAATATACTTCCCAGATTCAAGAAGATTGATATCAACAGGGATGTAACATTTGATGAAGACTCGGCTTACAACAAATCCAGAAAGAGACCTGCTGAAGATCCTAAAGAAACAGAAGAACCCAGAATTCATGACACAACCATGAACGAAGAAACTCAAGAAGAAGATCGAGAATTAGAAGAACCTCAAGAACCTGTAGATCCACCTCAAGAGAAGAATCCTCACAAGAGAAAACCTGCTTGGGTACGAGAAGCTATCCAAGGTGCAGAAAGATATGGGGCTCCAAAAGAAAATCACAGAGAAAGAAAAAGAACCAGGTCCTGCTTCGGTTATGTAGCCTTACTATGTGATATTATGGATAAAGAACATTCCAACTATGAAGAAGCGGCAGAAAGGAAAGAATGGAAGGATGCTATGATCGACGAGTATCAATCGATCATGAAGAATGATGTTTGGGATGTTATACCAAGACCAAAATGGAATTCTATTGTAACTTCCAAATGGATCTACAAGATCAAGCATGCCGCAGATGGTAGCATAGAGAAATATAAAGCAAGAATTGTGGCTCGTGGCTTCTCCCAGAAAGAAGGAATAGATTATGAAGAAACTTTTGCACCTATAGCCAGATACACCTCCATCAGATCAGTACTTGCTCTGGCTGCAGTGATGAAATGGAAGATACACCAAATGGATGTCAAGACTGCCTTCTTGAATGGTGTAGTAGAAGAGGAAGTGTATGTGGAGCAGCCACTCGGTTTTGAGACACGTGACAGGGAGACTCATGTGTGTAAATTGAAGAAATCCCTGTACGGTTTGAAACAGGCACCCAGGACATGGTACGACATAATTGATGGCTTTCTATCCAGTTTGGGATTTACCAAAAGTAAAGTAGATTCCAACCTTTACTACAAGGTTGAAGAAGGTAACCCAGTGATACTCCTATTGTATGTAGATGATCTGTTTGTAACAGGTATGGATGGGTTGATTGCTGATACGAAGATAATGCTTGCTTTTGAGTTTGAAATGAAGGACTTGGGTATGATGCATTATTTTATAGGCATGGAGGTGTGGCAGAATGCGGATGGAATCTTCCTCGGACAAGGGAAGTATGCAGTAGAGAACCTGAATAGGTTCGGGATGACGGACTGCAAGGCCATAACCACACCTAATGCATCGAACCTGAAGCTATTGAGTGATGCTTCATCAGAAGTGGTTGATGCTATGATGTATCGTCAGATGATTGGGTCCTTGATGTACCTGACGAACATGAGACCATATATTTGCTTTGCTGTGAACACCTTGAGCCAGTTCCTAACAGATCCGAGACATGTTCACTTGATTGCTGCAAAGCATATTCTGAGGTACCTAAAGGGTACAGTTGATTATGGGCTCAAGTATGAGGCGAATCAAAAGAGTAACCTGGAAGGTTATGTTGATTCAGATTGGGCAGGTAGTGCCATCGATAGGAAAAGCACATCAGGGTGTTGCTTCAGTATGGGATCAGGTGTGATCTCTTGGTTTAGCAGGAAGAAATCCTGTGTGGCACGAAGTACAGCTGAAGCAGAGTATGTTGCAACTTGTTCAGCTAGTTGTGAGGCAGTATGGCTAAGGAAGCTACTATCTTATTTATTTGATCTCCAGTTGGATGCTACTTGTATATATTGCGACAACCAGAGTTGTGTGAAGTTGTCAGAGAACCCGGTGTTCCATGACAAGTCAAAGCATATCGAGATCAAATATCACTATATCAGGGATATGGTGCAGAGAGGAGCAGTGAAGCTCTAGTATGTTGCGACGGATGAACAGATAGCTAATGTGTTGACAAATCCATTAGCAAGAATGAAGTTTGAGTACTTCGGGGAGAAGCTTGGTGTTCTCTAGATCGAGGTTCCCTCCAAGGGGAAGTGATGAGTCCGTGAGCCATTCTGACATGGTGAGAGGATTGGTTCCTTCCATGGTCAGATGTAAGGGCTGAGCCATTCTGTCATGGTGACAGGATTGGTTCCTTCCATGTCAGATGTGAGTGCTGAGCCATTCTGATGTGACTATAGGATTGGTTCCTACATGATTAGATATAAGTGCTAAATTCCATTCTCTGAATGGAGGCACTTGGTCAGTTACCAGGAATACTCAGCCTAGGGCTGAGGGCCATTCTAATGTGACTGTAGGATTGGCTCCTACATGATCATAAATAAGTGTTGAATGCCATTCTCCAAATGGAGGCACCTGGTCAGTTACCAAGAATACTCAGCCTAGGGCTGAGGGCCATTCTGATGTGACTGTGGGATGTGTTCCCACATGATCATATGTAAGTGCAGGGCCATTCTGATGTGACTGTGGAATGTGTTCCCACATGATCAGATGTAAGTGCAGGGCCATTTTGAGGGGACTACGGGATGTGTTCCCACATGATCAGATATAAGTGTTGAGCCGTTCTAGCATGGTTTCGAGATGTGTTCTCCACATGGCTAGATATAAGTGTTGAGCCCTTCTAGCATGGATACAGGATGTGTATCCCACATGGCTAGATATAAGTTTTGAGCCTTTCTGATAGGGTTGTGGGATGTGTTCCCGCATGGCCAGATGTGAGTGCTGAGCCTTTCTGACAGGGTTGTGGGATCTATTCCCGCATGGTCAAATGTGAGTGTTGGGCCTTTCTGACAAGGTTGTGGGATGTGTTCCCGCATGGTCAGATGTGAATGTTGGGCATGCGTTTATGACATGTTGTTGGATGTGTTCCTCTCATGGTCAAATGTAAGTGCTGGGAGGGCCATTCTGACTTAGGGTCAGATATAAGTGCTAAAGAAGACCTACATGGAGGCTAGGCCTACAACCAGCATGAAAAAGGGTTGGCTCTGTAGAACTTCCTGTGACGAGAAGAATCAAGAGATAGCACCAGTAATGATGACCCATTGATGATCCAGATCGAGTGATGATCCAGATCCAGTGATGTTGATCCAGATCGAGCGATGATCTAGATCTAGTGATGTTGATCCAGCAGTGATGATCCAGATCCAGTGATGATCCAGATCCAATGATGATGATCCAGATCCAGATGAAGATGACGAGGACTCGATGATGATCCAGATGATACAGAGAAGAATACTTGTGCTGATAAATTGTGTCAAGAGAATACCTTCCTCGTTAAGAGGGAGTGTTGATGTAATTATAAATTCAGAATGTATTCACTTGTATATCTTATGTATTATACCCCGATGTTTATTCCGGGAAGTGTTTGTAATGTAATTGAGTCATGTCATGCCCCGATGTTTCGATCGGGAGTTTCTATAATGTGAACAAGTCATGTCAAGTCATTATGGGTAACCCTCCTATTGATCAAGGGTTAAAGTCCCCGCAGTTGTGGGGCCCTAGGGTTATTACACTCTCCTAGAGAAGTTGGCCCTACTGAGTTATTGTCAAGTCGGGAATTAGTATAAATAGAGAGTGAGCCTCTCTATTTAACACACACTCACTCACACTCAGTTGTAGCTCATAACTAAGGGAGAAGAAGTTGTTGGGGCTAGAAAGAAAGAAACTACTGTTGTCAGGAGATCATCTTACTGTTTTGGGGTTTTACTTTTGGTGTTGATTCTATATTTGAGGAAGTTGCGTGGTTTTCTCCTTTATGGTTTCCCCGAGGAAAAACATTGTGTTCATTGTCTCTTGTGTTTGATTGTTGTGCTTGTTATTCTCTCAGTTAAAGATCCTAATATAATGCTAGCTTGAATGATAAAAATCTAACAATACTTTTTATTGTTAATTATGCCAAAATAACCAAAATTTTTATCTGTTTATTAAAAAGGGGAGTCTCATTTATATGGGACAATAGTTTCAAAGGTTCTTTTGAAGCCCTTAAAAAGGATCTTATAATAGCTCCTTTACTTAGTCCACCAAATTATACAAGAGATTTTTTGTTATATAAGCCGCATCGAATTCCACAGTTGGCATGGCTTTCAGTTCAGGAGGATGATACTCTTTAGGAGCAAATCATCTATTATCTTAGTCATGCATTAATTATCACTAATTTAAAATATTCTCATGTTGAGAAATTAGATTTGGCGGTTTTTTTTGTCGTTCAATGAATTCACCACTATAATTTGTTACACAAAACCATTGTTATTACATATGTTAATCCATTTCAATATGTTTTGACCAGATGAATAATCAAGGGAAAATTTAATAAATGGATTATCATTTTACAAGAATTTGACTTAGACTTTCATTACACTAAGTCTAAAATGTCTTTGGTTATTGTTGAGCTCATTGTGGAGTTTCTGAGTGAAGAGTGTGATAACATTGCATATGCGTCATTCTTGTATGAGCGTATTTTTCACATTTCTTCATCGGACCCTTGGTACAAATAAATTATTATATATCTACAAAGTTTGAAGTGTCCTCGAACTTTGAACAAGATGATCGACGACACCTTCGTCATAATTCTAAGAATTACCTTATTGCCAATGACACATTGTATCATCTGGGTGTTGATTCATTTTTATGTTGATGTTTGACTCATGACGAATTTGAAAGTGTTTTGAATGACTCGCAATGGAGCATGTGCATGTGATCTTTCTGGTTTGGAAACCACAGAAAAATTTGGGCACAAGACATTTTTGGCTCATTATCTTTAAAGATTGTATTGAAGTAGTAAAAAGAGGGTGTGCTTGTCATATATTTACTAAAAATATGTGTGCATGTCCTGATCCATTATTTCCTATCATCATTATGGGCCCTTTCACTATGTGGGGGGTTGATTTTATGACTTGCAACCCAACTTCGGTTCGGGGGAACAAGTATAGTATTTTGGTTTTCGACTATTTTACTAAACGGGCAAAGGCCATTTCAATACTTGGGGAAATTGCCGCTTATTTTGTATTCAACCATATTGTTTATAGGTTTTCTGTCCTAGGAGAGATTTTCACTAATCATGGACGTCACTTTCATAGTAAAATGATGACCAAGTTTACAACTAATTTGGTTTTTAAGCAAGAGCATTCGTATCCATTTTATCTTCAAGAAAATGGTTAAGGATGAAGTTGTTAATAAGACTTTGAAGACCATGTTCCAATGAAGGGTTAATGTTAGTATTTTTAATTGGCATATAATTTTATATCCAACAATATGGGCATACCAAACCTCTATAAATACTTCTATGGCTTTTTCTCCTTTCCAACTCGTTCATGCATTTTAGGTGGTCCTTTCGATTTAATGCAAAAATTCCTCATTGAAACTTGTTATTAATCGCCTTCCCTACACTTCTCCTTTAGAATAATGTTCAATTAATTTAGAACATCTTGATGGACAACATCAAGATGCAGCTATGGCAAATGAAGTGTACAAGAATCTTGTAAAAAGTAAATATGATAAGTTTGTCTGTCCTAGTGTTTTCTATGAAGTAAATCTAGTTTTGGTGTATGATCAAGATAAAGGTTCCCTAGGGGAAGGTAAATTTAAATATATGTGGCTTGGACCATATATCGTCACTAAAATGTTTAGAAAGGGCACTTACAAATTACTTGATTATAAGGTTAATAAGTTGGTCGATCCCAAAAATGGGCTCTATATGAAAAAGTATTATGCTTACAATTTCATGTTGTTGCGTGTACTCTTTCTATCTAATATGTACATTTGTTAAAAAAAAATGTATTGTACACATCTTTCCATTTTACTTATTTTGTTGTTACTTGTATAATCAGATACTTTTGAAATGATGGCTTATATAGGTTTTGTTTATGGTGCTAGTCACCATACCAAGAATCTTGCTTTAGCTACATGGGTGATTTATTCTCCTATTGGTCATTTGGTTACTTCAGGTGGTGCTTGTCTTGGACCAACAACCAATAATATAGTTGAGTATAGTGTTGAATTGAACTCTTAAGTGATGTCATTTCACATGGCATTCAATATATTGAGGTCCATCATGATTCTGAATTGGTCATGTCCCAATTGAATTGTGAGTTCTAGATTCATGATCCTACATTATTTCGACAATTTTTACGAGTGCAACTTCTTGAACGACAATTTATTGTTCTAACTTATTCTCACATTCCAAGGAATAAAAATCTCGTTACATATGCATATTCTAATTAGGTTTTGTATTGGAATTTGTATCATCTTTATATAGAAAGCAATAAACATTTTTTTTGTATACACCACATAAATTATATGCAAAGCAAATTTATATAAGTAAAATCGCCGAGGAAAAATATGTATATATATAAGTGTCCAGTGTTTGTCAAAATACAAAAATGTTGGGTCTACTATCATACAAAAATGGGTATTTTTAGCCTCCACTATACATCAACATCATGAAATATCTATATGTACCATCTACAATTCATGTCTCTCACGATAGCACACGATAACACCTGCCACCCTCCTGAATATTGTACCCACTGGTGAGGTACTCCAACCATTTGTTGTTGCATATCCTCTAGAATATCTTCAATCTCTACCATATTTATTTGCTTGATCAAATGGTTTATATTTCCAATGGCATTCTCTAATGTCATGTTGGCATCTATGGGATCTCCACCTCGTTATCTACGTCTATATCAAGGGAATAACTCAAGACAGGTTGGTCCAATATCTTCACATGATTAGTTTATGTTTACCTCTGAAATTATTGTGTTTTAATTTCATAACTTATAAATAAATATCCTAACCCACAGGGTGTATAATAGATGATGAATGGGTGTACTATTAAGGAACTCATTTTGTAAGGTCACTGGTTCAAAGCTCTGTGGGTACTAGCTTACCAAAAACAAATCCTAAAAATTTATATAACGAAAATGATTTTAAAAAATTACCAATAACACCAAGTGCACTCCTAGGAGGCATTGCCATGTTAGATCTCTACTAAAATATATCCCCTCATAAGGGTAGGAATCAATATCAATCACTTGGAACTCCCACCAAGAGAAGAGATCATCCTCGTAAGGGATAACATCTCTCCCTCCCCTGAGTCGTAGCATAAGTCATGTCCATGGAATCATGACAGGCTTTCGTAAAGGTCTTAGCTCTACATATACCTGTGGGCTCGTGGAAGGAACCTACTCAAAGAAGAAAGTGCACAAGATGCTTCCAAAACCAAATGTATTCATATTTCCTGTCTTGCACCCAATGAATTGGGATTTGATACATCCTAACAAAGCATTGCTCCAATCATAAAATTTGGACTATAAGCATTGTACTACATAGAACATATGTGTTCTCAATGTCTGATGAAGTGGTTTTATCCCATGATACAACCAATGGTCGTTACTATGATTTTGAGACTCAAGTCCTCTATGTCTCAAATAGACACTTATGTCCCTATATTTTGAGATCTTACCATGCAATATACAACCATGGGTTACTCTATGGTCATGCCCCCAATTCTGCAAGCTTTGAAGCTCGATACCTATCCTCAGCATGAAATACCGTAAGGAAGTTCATGTCTTCGGCCTCTATTTTCAGAGTGTGTCCACCCATCATTAAAGCATTGTCCTCGAGATCCCAATACCCTATCAATAGTTGCATCAAACGTTTTTTAGTACACATATTGTTTGCTTCAAAGAATTTCTTCAAACCACAATTGTGAAGTGCTTCCATTGCTTCATGGTATTCTAGAGCTTCATTGTCAATGTCTTCATGTATGAGATCCCAATACCCTATCAATAGTTGCATCAAACTTTTTTGATTCCACATATTGTTTGCTTCAAAGAATGTATTCAAACCACAATTGTGAAGTGCTTCCATCGCTTCATGGTCTTCTAGAGCTTCATTGTTAGTGTCTTCATGTTCCCTCTCTCTCCATTCAATCACCATTGTGCCAAAAAGAATGAAATTTTAGTTAAAAATTCATTTTTTTCCCTTGCGCACTCATACATTCCCTATAATGTTTATAGGAATGTATATACGCTCCATGTAGTGTATACAAGCGTGTATATGGATGTCATGTGTGTTTCGCAACACAATAGGGTGTGTATGTCGATTTTTTCTAAATAAAGGTGGTTTATAATCTGAAAATTGTGACTAAAATGCATTAAAAATGGAATAAAATGGAAGCAAAGGTGAATACCTCTTACCTGGCTCTAACAATACCTCAATTGGACACCCACATCTCTCGTAATCACTCACCGAAGTTTGAGGTTTTCTCCACTTTCAAAACACTAATTTCCCAATTTTCAAAATGAAATAGTTAAAATGAATTTTTCCCTAAATATATAACTTCTTTTAGCCACTTTTGTATAGTTTTTGTCATGCCCTCGATCATCTAAGTGATCTTTTAAGATGCATGGGAACCCCTTTAGCATTCTTAATAACCCATATACCGATTCGAAATACCAAAATTTTCTCCTTTGTATCGGAATCTCGACTTCATGATTCACAAAAATCTTGTACACAGCCGATTATTAGTTTATCACGCTTAAACAGATTGTTAACTTGGCCTAATAGCCAGTTCAACTTTTACAACCATTTCAATGTTTCGATCTGCCAACTTAATAACTCAAATTCATTATCTCTACTTTTCCGTACCGATTCTAATTATTCTATACACTGAAATCAGAAGCGGAGATTGGAAGAGACCAAAATCTTTGTTATCAACCTCCCCGACTTTTCGACCTCGACGCCCCAAATTTGGTAGTTGGAACCCAGAACACTTAACAGTCCTCCAACCAAAACCATCCTGACGTTTCGACTCCAACAATACCAATGTTAGGAGTTGAAAGTTGGCACCACGTGTCCAACTTCCAACTGAACCATCTGACGCTACCAATGTTGGGAGTCGAAAGTTGGCACTACGTGTCCAACTTCCAACTGAACCATCTGACGCTACCAATGTTGGGAGTCAGAAGTCAGCATTCACCACACATTCTTCACAACTTATACGTCAATTCTGATGTTGGCACTGAAACATCGACACCAAATCAACAGCTCGGATTAAATCTGGTTGGGAAATCAATGGTCGTGATTGCTCCAATTCTCACTAGCCAACACTTGTCATTTTTCCAATTTTTGGCTTCTGCATTATCCCATCAGTTTGGCCATCGAACTTTAATGGTGATCTTCCTTCCTTAAACAATTTCAACCATGGAACCTTGATCCTACTATTTGAAAAAAATCACAATTACCCCTGAGTTGGTTCCTTATGGGATTATGGCGTGCATGCAAGCGTCCTCCTTCCTTGAAACGACTATGCAGGGTTCATAACTTAAGAAAATGCAACTAACCATGCACAACAGGCATTCAATCCATCTAACTGTGCAACTAATGCATAAAAATAATTCCGTAACACATATTTAACCAGACATAAAACAAACATGAGGATTACTCTATTACAGCCATGAACAACTATTGCATTAAGGAATTCAAACTCTATGAGTCAATCCATTCTTCATGCACATATAGTCATGCAAAACATAACTATGCATAGAGGTAACTTGATTTATAGTTATTATCAATATTCATTGAGCATTCAAACCATATAAATAAATTAAACATTCCTAAACAATAAGTGGACATTTAAACACCGCATAAATACTTATATTTCAAGAAATTGCTCAACAATTGGCTATGTGAGTGCAACGTTCCACCCAACCGTAGGTCTCTGCTTGGCCTATATTCTTTCAGCACTTAGAGACCACCCCTGACCTAGGCTATGATATCTACTAAATAGGAACTATACTAGCTCACTTATAGCCAAAACCATAACCATCCATGCTAAGCCAGTAACATATTGGGTTTATCAAGCATATAGGGAGAGAAAAGAAGGGAATGTTAAGCCAGTGAGCTTAACCACAAAGCTACAGGAATATCATTCAGTTCATATATCCATATACCCATAATACCTACTGCACCCAACATAAGGAAGGCCCCCTTCATTGCTACACAATCCATCAGGAAACCCTTCCCTCCAGTGTTATTCAAGGTGGGAATAGAAAGGATGCAGCTACTAACTTCTCAGATATTTTTCCCCTTCACTATGTAAATAGGATGTGGCTACTATTTTCTTGTTCATTCTTGAGACTATGCTTCCTCATACACTTATTATGTCGATTTTTTTGTTCAAGGGAAGTTGCTATCCTGTGTTGGCCACTCCTCGAAACTCTTGAATTTTCCATGTCATTCTTCCCATGTGTCAAGTACATTTCAAAATCAATTAGATCATCCTTCCAAATGTTTTTCCTTCTTCTATACCTCATGTTGGATGATGAGGGATTCCTTAATTCCCTCCTTCCAGTAGATCACTTCCCGTTGACTTCAACTCATTTATTTTGGGATACATATATAGATCATTTTTAGTACCTTCAAACTTGCAGTCATCAATGTCAGGTTTCCTAACTACCGACGACAAGAATACATAAATTCCCCCTGATCGTTACAGTCTATAGCTGTTTGATTTCAGCTCATTTATTTGCACTTGTTAGATTGTACTAGGTACCTTTCTACTCACTATCATTATCAATGAGTTGGCCCACATTTGTTAATGGTAACATTAATGACCGATTATCAAACGTTGTCTTACTATGTTCGACTTCAAAGACATGTATTCACATGGTTTAGACTTGTTCCTCCAATGGTTTGGTTTGAAGACCTCAACTCCATTATAGCATCACCTCTTTTTGTTATGACTCGAGTTACAATGGATTGTCATTTACCCATTTTATGACACTAGTACTTGTGAAGATTGATCTGTTTAATACTTGTTTACATATATCTTCACTTGATTTTGAGACATAGATCCATTGCGCATTGTTTCATGCTTATGATCTCTTTCTGAAATGTCTCCACAATGTATTCATTTTTTGTGGCCATGATCACTACTTATATATTTCATGGATCCACAGTGTACTTGATTTGGCATCCATGCTTGTTGTAGTTACTCTTTAGCATGTGTATGCCCTCCTTAGGAAAAGAGGGTTCGGACTTGTTTTTTTGTAGGTTACTTCCTATGGCTAGTTTTGATGAGATATCTCGGGTCGACCTTGCATTTACTTCTGAAGATTTATAATGTATTTCGGTCATCGGTTATCCTTCTAACCTCGCACATTAGGGGAGAATTTGTTATAGCATATTTTTCCACATCATTTGCAAATATGTCCATCTTGGACTTATCTATGATCTTCCCCCCTTGCAAACTTCTTTGTCCTATTGTGGATCATTTATGATATCCCTTCTCAGTAAAAAACCTTAAAAAAATCCCTTTTTTTGCTCATACGTGCCTTATCAATGGATAGCCCGTGTATACACATCTTTGCAATGTCTAGTCCGTGTATGCAACTTTTTTGAGGTAAAGTATATATAATTTCATTTTTTCAAGAAAAGTGTACAAATTTTACCGATACTAACCTCTTTGTTCTCATAAATAACTACCCCTAACTTCCTTAATTTCCTCCCCAAAAGTATAAAAGAGGCAAGAATGAAGCTTAGAAGGAGAGGAGAACACATATTGCATCAAAATGTTGACATTTTATTCATAGAATCCACAATCCTAGCTCCATGTCTACAAGCTTTTCCATTTTCTAGAAATATGCATTTTTTGCAGTCTTCACCTTTGATTAAGTTAGAAAAATATCTTTCAGCTTTCTCAGACTTGCCTTGAGTAGAGCATGAAGAAGTATTGCAAGTGTGCGACCCAGATGGAGGAGTTCATACTCTGATTCCAAAACAATGTCGCAACAAAGAACAGTTGAAACCATTCTTATGTATTGTTGTTATATTTGTATAAATATCTTTATTTCCCATCCAATTTATGTGTTAAGTTCATGTTTATGATATTTTCATTACTTAATACATTTAATTACAGTCAAATCTTTCTATATTTGCAGTCATTCTTTGTTGTGTTTCTGATTTCATCTTATTTGCAGATATCCAAGAGAGCAACAATGTCACAAGGCCAATACACTAATATTTTGCCTTGAAACTTCTATGTGGTGACTTTGTACAGCAATTTGATCAACGTTTCATCACTCAGAGGACCATAGTGCCCTTAAGCCCTTAATTGGCTCAAACAATAACTTATCAAAAATATTTGTGGACCAAGTGCATCGAATATTATGAAATCATTAAATCAAAATAGTAATATATTTAAAGGACACAACCACATCATCTCTTGTGCCACATTATGTCGAGAATCTATTTTGACCACATAGTCTACAACGGTGTACATACTAAGTCCCAAGCTAAATTTGAACATGTAACCTCCAAGGAGATAACATATGTACTTAACCATTAGGCCCATTCACATTGTATATTTACACATTGTAAAACTTATTTATTTATCATAATCAATATAGTCATTGATAAATTTAAAAATATATATATATATAGTTGAACTTGGTCAATCATAAACTTGACTCGATGTTTAATATGCTCAAATACATCACTGGCTCCTTATGTATTATCCAAGACAACATGTGACATGTTAAAACTAGTTAATATATCTTATTTGACATGATAAAAAACATTATTAAAATAATGTCTCTTATTTAAGATGATATTAAAATATTGTCAATTATTCACTATATATAGTATCAATTTTTAAAATCTTTGATTTTTTATTATTATTCTTAATTCAAAACGATACAAAATCATCCCAAGGATTCCTTGGATATTGTGAATTATGAGAAAGGGCTCAATTATAATCCCGATAGTTGCAACAATAATAACATTTTGACCATTTAGAAAAATCCCATTATATGTTGGAATTTAAGAATATGTATTAAATAAATTATTATATCAAAGTATTGGATTATTGAGGTAAAAAGTATCACAAGAGAAGTTGACAAGTATGGACATTAAGTCGTGTGTAGGTATTTGACCCATTTTACGTTATATCATTTGTTCAAGTTCATATATAACACATTGTCTTAGTCAAGGAAGAAAAATAATCTTTTTAAAAAAAGTTCAATTAAATAATTAATAATTGTTTCTATATCTTGCAGCAATTAGATAATTTAGTAGAAGTAATATAATTTACTCGATGTAATATAAAGTAGAAGATGAATCTATGATATCTGATTCTTTTGACTTGGATTCTTTTGCATATTGTAGGATCCATCTTTTGTCATTGTATGGATCGTTCTTATTGTCAATGATACTAGCTCGACTTTCATTATGATCTTGGTCGAGCTTATCTTTATCAAATATATTATTGGCATTTTGGTCATCCCTATGATATTTAGTCTCCGTGTCTTGTTTATTGTCTTGATCAATTTTGTTACTCTCATTTTTTTTGACATAGTGGTCCAACATATCTGAGTTATTGATATGGTTTGTGTTAGACCTTAGTTTTTGTAACATTTCCATTATCATGGTATTCTGGTTCTGTGTCATGATGCATGCTCTGATACCAAATGGAGCAACCAAATCCAGTTGGTCCACTAGTAGTCGAATCCGACTATCATTTTAAATAATGAAATATGAATAATATATTAGATGATGAATATTACAATGATGTCTTGGCCTTAAATATGGTTTGGACATTCATGATGAGGAGACGCCTCCTTTCATTCTAACCTAACTATCAATTATTTAATTATTTAATTATTATTTTATTTTATGTTCATTACAGGATGTATGGTATTGTTGTGTGTAATCCTGTTGTTCCCTAGTTCCTTGTGGGAATCATGCTTAGCTCGGGGGTGGCAGTGATGTTGAGAGATTGATGAGCACATTGGCCTATGGTTGGGTGGGACGTTGCAGCAACATAGCTAGTTGTGGGCCAGCTCGATTACAAGATAAGTATTCACTTGTATTTCTCGTGTGTATTTACCTCTGCAACTGTATTTGTTTGATTTATGAATTATGAACATGTTGAATGTGTTGAATGAATGAGTTTTACTTCCATTGTGTATTTACATGTACAATGCATATGCTTATGTATTTTATGTTCAATGCATTTTGGTTTATGTTCATCGGCTAGATCGCCCATTTGATAGCAGCAGCAGTGTTGGTCACGTCCTCTCCATCATCGAGATGAGGGTTGGGGACGTGACAGTGTGGTATCAGAGCAGTGTTGCAGCATTGGGCCTCAATGGGCCATGAAGAGCAGTTGACAAAAGTTAAATCAGCCTCTGTGTTCAACAGAAAAAGGAAGCAAGCAAAAGAAATTTTCCAAAATTTCTCTAAGTGTTGGAAATTTTCCTGTCGGCTCAGTTAGTCGAGTTGAGATGACACATGTTGGCTGAGTTAGCTGAGTCAAGCCAATGAGGCTTGCAGCG
This sequence comes from Pseudotsuga menziesii, assembly GCA_001517045.1. Lineage (NCBI taxonomy): Eukaryota > Viridiplantae > Streptophyta > Pinopsida > Pinales > Pinaceae > Pseudotsuga > Pseudotsuga menziesii. Next base: position 554,799 of record LPNX011117422.1, read on the forward strand.
AATGTGTTGGCGTGAAAGTCTAAATTGCGTCGACAAGGAAGAAAAAATTTTGAAAATTTTCTAAGTGTTTTTAAGTTTTTGTTTCAGCTAAGTTTGTCGAAGTTCTGTCGATGCATGTCGACTTGAAAGGGCTGAGTCCAGTCAATGAGAAGAGGAAAAAAATGAAAAATTTTCCGAAAATTTTCTAAGTGTTTGGAAAATCGGTGAGTTTTGTCGATACGTCGGTTGAGTTTTGTCTACACACATCAGAAAACTTGCGGAGTTTCAGCTGATACACGTCAGGCGCAAAGTTGAGTTTCACTCGATACATGTCAGATGGAAAGTTGAGCTTTCGCCGATGAAAGAAAAAAAAAATTCAAAATTTTTCTAAGTGTCGAGAATTTCGTGTCGGAAGAAAAATCGGAATTTTTCCGACACATCGGAAAGTTTGGCAAGATTTTGTCGATCGGAAGAAAAATTGGAATTTTTTCGACACATCGGAAAGGTTGGCAAATTTTGCTGATCGGAAGAAAAATAGTTATTAATTTTGGAGGAAGAATGAAAAAAACTATTTTTTTTGTTCGTATTTTCGACATATATCCCTGTGTTTTTACTCAAATTCCGAGTGGGAGATCTCGTTGGATGTGGAATTTAATTCTGCATCCAACCGGTATCCACACTGCATACTTTTGACAGACCCCTCTACCCCAAAAACAAGAAATGCTTGAAAAAACGTGATGATATTGGTGAAAATGTACATTGAATTCAATATCATCACGTTTTTTCAGGAATTTCTTGTTTTTGGGGTAGCGGGGTCCATCAAAAGTATGCAGTGTGGGTACTCGTTGGATGTGGAATCATCCAACGAGCTCTCCCGCCTAAAATTTGAGTAAAAACACAGGGAGATATGTCGAAAATACGAACAAAAAAAAGTAGTTTTCTTTTATGACAAATATGTCAATTCAATCATTATGGTTGGCTCTTTTTATTGAAATTCTATTGGTTCTTGAATTTCAACGCACAAAATTTATCGTTGGCGCGTTTTCTTATAAGGCCCGTTTTAGACCCCAAATTTCCTCTAATGTTAGCCAACCCGACGAAAGGCACATTGAGTGTTCATGCCTGCAAGAAGCAATTGGATCCTTGTGGACACGGGAAAGATGTTATGGGGGAAAAGCCAAGAGATCCACAAGAGAGAAGAAAGACACTCCAATGCCGAAAATGTGGAGGACCCCATTTGCACAGGAGTTGTCCACATGGGGAAGGGTATGTAAGGCCAGCTTACAATATCCAAGGTCATGGAACTGAAGCTGTTGGGAAGAGGGAACAAGAGAGTTCCCTAGATGTTGCAGCTACCATAATAATCCTAAGGGTGGAGTTGCAGGGATGCAAGGAAGAAAATAAAAGGACGATCAAGCCTCTGGAAGAGCAAAACCAGTTGACTACAGTTATGCTACAGAATTGGGAAGACCTCCAAAGGCAGATAAACTCTGGGCATCAATTAACAGAGATAGAAGGGAGTAGGAGAAATTCCCACAAGAAGGATGTGAAGCTTGACCCAAGGAAGAGAGGTTTCAAACCTTCTTACCTCCTAAATCAGCAAAGGCAGACATCAAAAGCTGTGATTAAGCCAGCTAGAGTGATGAGGGAAAGGTCCAGGAACCCACTCAAGTGTTGAGGATGTGGAGGAGACCATTTGATTAAGTATTGTCCACATCGGAGTGGGAATGAAGTTCAAGTCCCCAGTACCCAAGAAGATCAAGCTATGGGTCAGGAAGCAAGGACCATTCCTAAAATTTGTGCAGTGTTAGAAGACCACCAGGAAGATCATCAGTCAAGTGTCGTGGAAGTTGAGGGTGAGATTGTTGAGCATACTATTTCTGTTTTGATTAACCCTAGATCCACTCACAGTTGTGTCACGCCTGGACTTGTTGAGATATGCACTTTGAATAATTCAAAGCATAGAAGATCATGGTTAGTCTAACTAGCCACCAGAACCAGGAGGAAATTCAATGAGGTGGTAAAGAAATGTCTATTGGTCATGGATGGGTTAGCCGCTTGTGTAGATATGAATGTTTTTCCACTTGGATCCTATGATGTCCCCATTGGAATGGAGTGGTTGGAAGCACATAGAGAAAAGATTGATTGTTATAACAAGACTTTTGAGTGCTTGGATGAAAAAGACAACTTAAAGGTTGTGAGAGGAATTCCAAAATTGATCTCCAGTAGGCAGATTTCAGCAGTACAACTGAAGAAGTTCTGTGAGAAAAGTTGCAGAGTACATGCAGCTCATGTTTTGGAGGCAGCAGATAATGAAACCCCCTAGGTTGGAGGGCTTTCATGTGTTGCAGGAATTCATGGATGTTTTTTCTGATGAAGTTCTAGGGCTTCCTCCAAAGAGGGACGTTGATCTCACAGTTGAACTTGTGACGGGAGCAGCACCAATGTCCAAGACACCCTACAGAGTGAGTACACCGGAAATGCTAGAGCTGAAGATGCAGCTGCAAGAGTTGTGGGAAAGGAAGTATATCAGGCCAAGTGTGTCCCTGTGGGGAGCACCAGTTTGGTTCAAGGAAAGAAAGATGGCAAGCACAAGTTATGTATTGATTACAGACATTTGAACAAAGTCACTGTGAAGAACAAGTATCCTTTTCCTAGGATTGATGACCTCTTTGATCAAATGATAAGAGCAAAGGTGTTTTCCAAGATTGACTTAAGGTCTGGTTACTAGTAGGTAAGGATCAAAGATGAAGATGTTCATAAGACAACCTTCAGAGCAAGGTATGGATCTTATGAGTTTGTAGTGGTACCATTTGGTTTCACAAATGCACCAGCTACATTCATGTGCGTCATGAATAATGTTTTCAGCTAGTTTTTGGACAGGTTAGTTCTTGTCCTCCTTGATGGCATTCTTACTTATTCTAAGAATGAGGAAGACATGGGGAACATTTGAGGCTGACTTTGAAATTGCTCAGGAAGCATAAGTTGTATGCAGGGTTGAGCAAATGTGACTTCTATAATTTGGGTCACATTATCTCAGATAAAGGAATATTTGTAGACCCTAAAAATATTGAGGCCATTATGAGTTGGCCTGCTCCAAGAAAGTTAACAAGTGTAAGATCTTATGTGGGACTTGCATGATATTGCAAGAGGTTCACTTAAGGTTATTCTGCAGATAAAGTTGAGTCTATGTATAGGCTAAGGAATCCTACATGTGAACTTGTAGTTCCATGAGGAAATGGCCCTTGGGTGTATGGGCATACATATGAGGACTTCCTGAAGATTGCAGGTAGAATGACCTGAGCAGAGTAGTATGGTTGTGCCCAATTAAACCCAGGGCAGAAAGCTGCCATGTTCCATGAGAAGGATCTCATGACTGAGAACAGATTTTGAAACTTCAGATTGCGAGTTTTTCTGTTGATTATGGGAGACTATGATCTCCTGTGATGGTTTTGAATGATGCTAACAATGGATATGCGTGTCTTGCATTGCTTGATGTTTGAAGTTTCCTGTTGCTAACTGTGATTGTTTGGTTGATTTAAAATAGTGTCAAGATGACATGTTGTATGTGGATGTCCAGGTTTTGGGGCAGCATGTGTAAGTAGGGGATAAGTGCTCCCACTTGCAAAATCCAAACAATATATGAGGATGGCCTCATGGTTGCGAAAATTTGATTATCTGCAGGAAGAAGAATTGTGAACTCAAATTTTTATTGGACTATCAATGTTATTGATCGTTTGATATTTGGGAAATCATGTATGCATGAACTAGATTTGAAAATCTATGATTAAAATTTTTATAATGACATCTCATGTGAACTGCATACTTGTATGTAACGCAGGTGAGATGATGAAAGTACGCCCTTGGAGTACATAGCTTCTCGGAAGGATGTGTTTGGGATACATAACTCCTGGGAAGGATGTACTGGGTGTACATGGCTCCTCAGAAGGATGTACTTGGATACATAGCTTCTTGGAAGGATGTGTTTGGAATAAGTTTGAAAACCTATGATTGCAACTCTTTTATGATGACATTTCATATGAACTGCATGCTTGTATGTAACGCATGTGAGATGATGAAAATATGTACTGGACGTACATGGCTCCCCGGAAGGATGTACTGGGATACATAGCTTCTCGAAGGGATGTGTTTGGAATAGGTTTGAAAACATATGGTTGAAATTTTATGATGACATCTGGTGTAAACTGCATGTATGTATGTAACGTAGGTGAGACGATGAAAACATGTACATGGAGTACATGGATCCTCTGGAAGGATGTACTTGAGTACATAGCTTCTCCCCCCTGCCATCTAAGCACCGGTATGCATCACTGGGGATGCCCAGGGTGTAAGACATCTGGTTAGACTTCTTTCTGCACACATTCACGTCGTACGGGGACTGTCACAAGAGTGGGGGCTCCATGAAGAGAATAACCCTTAGGTATTATGATGTCCGGAAAGTAAGATCCTAGGCATTGGTAAGCACTTGGGGCAGGTGCTAGTCCCTTAATCCAAGAGTTGTCATTAAGCACCCAAGGAGGTGTTAGGCTCTAAAGCAGGGCTGACCAAATCTCGGTTGAGAGATGCTATACAGATAAGTATTGGATTACTTGGAAAATCCTGGTTGATTTTTTGTAATTACACATGTGCATAATGATTCAGCTAAGATTTTGAAAATCTTGTTAAGAAATGAATCCTGCGAAAATGAATCTAACATGTGAATTAATTTGTTATGGTGCCTGGAAAGGAAGCACATGAGATTGGTAAGCACAGGAAGAGGTGATAGGTTCTTGAGCAGAGCTGCCATTGAAGCACCCAAAGAGGTGTTAGGCTTTGAAGTGGGACTTACCAGATCTTGGTTAAGAGATGCTATACATATAAGTATTTGGTTTACTTATCAAACTTTTGTTGTTGTTTGTTTTCTATAAATATACATGAGCATATGATGCAGCCATGGTTTTGAAAAGCTTGTTATAGATTGCATCCTATAGGAATGAATCTGAAATATGAATTAAATCCATTGTGGTGTTCAGAAAGGAAGCACCTAAGCTTGGTGAGCACCTAGAAGAGGTGTTGGGCTCAAGAACAGAGCTGTAAGACCTCGATTGAGAGGTATTTTCAAGTGATCCGAGGCTTGTAGAAATTTGGCTACCCTTTAATGCACAACCAGGTGTGGGGTGGGGCAGGGTTGTGAGTGCCATGGTTGTATAAAGCCCAGTCGGACACTTGTGGACTAAAAAGAATATACTTATGCAAGATAAGTATTTGGTTCACTTGGAAACTTCTTGTTGATTTTATGTCGATATACATGTGCATGTGATTCATCTATGATTTTGGAAAATCTTGTGAATACTAACATGGAAATTGACTCATTGCTTGGGGCTTGAGCATAGGTATTGTTGGTTGTCGAAGACATTGGAAATGTTCCAAGCTAAGGAGAAGAATTCTCTAAGACCCAGAAAAAGATCTTGTGGTGTATACTAATGCATGCAATCAAGGACTTGAAGGATTTCATATGCAAGACAACCGCGAAGTGAAACCGAGGAGGAGTTCCAGATCATACCATTGGACAGATAAAGGTGCAGAGGAAGCACCACAGTTTCGATACAGCTACATGGGAGCCGAAGGATGCCATGCAATTGGCACACACAGTTTTTGGTTCAATTTTGCAGAGCACTGAGGGCGGTGCCAGTGTAGCATTTTGTTAAATTTTTGTAAAGAACTGAGGACAGTGCTATTGAAGGGGGAGGGGAATGTAACACCCTGGTTTTGACCCCATGGTATTGAATTGCATGTGATGTAAATAGTGTTAACAAATTGTGGTGTGGAGCTCAAGGAAAAGGCCTCGCCATGGATTAGTGTTTTATGTTTCGGCAATTAAAACCGATGCCGGCGGTTTATGTGCTAGCCAGGAACAATATGTTTTGAGACATCATGTAACCATGCAATTAATAAAAAAATATCACAACTAGCCATGTGTCGCAATGTTAAATAGATGGGGGCATGCTTTCACAAGGAATAGGGAGGGGGAAACATCCAAACCATTGAGTCAATAGGGTAAATCCAAATGTCAAAGGGAAAACCCATAAAATTGCCATCTACCCATTTTGTCTTTTTGTGCCCAGTCATTTATAAATTGGTTGGGGAAGTTAATGCATGGGGATGGGAAGAGTATGGGAGTCAAATTCGAATTTGGGAAGCCATCCATTTTTGGAAAATGTGTTTTTGACTTCTTGGGCAAGTAAATGCTCGGAAATGCATGCCCAATCCATTATCCACCCATATCTTTCATTCCTCACCTATTCTCGTGGAGGTTGGGGGCTCTCTCACGCAGTTGAAGCTTGTTGAGCTTTCTCCCTCACGATTTCTTGTTCTTTTCTTCATTTTCTCCATGCCCAGAATACGTTTTTTGTGTTGCTGGCGAATGAGAAGAAGGGAACCACGATTTTGGGGTTTGAGGAGGTCATTTTTTGCCCTTGTGAGCAAGGTGGGAGTTCTCTTTCACGTTTTTTGTCGTTGCTCCATTTTTTCTCCATGGATGGGAAGTCATTTTGTGTTGCTGAGTGCATGTGCAGCAGGGATTTACGTTTTGGGTGTTTGATGAGGCCGGATTGCTCCCGAAATGCCCATAGGCATTTTCTGATTTTGGGATTCACAATTTGGGTGGGAATGATGGTCGTTTTTTCTCCTGAATGTCCCTGAACGTTTGTGAAATTGATTTTGGTTCAGAGGGTTATTTTTTCCCTTATCCTATTTTCGTTTTGGCTTCCCATGAACATTTTGTTCATACCCAACAGTTGTGTATGGATGTGTTTTTATTAATTGGTTGACTGTGTGTTTGATGTAAAGTTTGCCTTGGTTGAGTAAGCCCAAGGAACCTCTATGTTATTAGGTTATTACCTTAATAGACATAAAACCCAGTTGTTCGTTGGCTTGGCTGGACAATCTGTGAAACCCAACTGTGTGTTGGCTTGACTGTGGATGTATGGTATTGTTGTATGTATGCTTGTTGCTCCCTAGTTCCTTGTGGGAAACATTCCCAGCTCAGGGGTGGCAGTGATGCTGAGATATTGATGAGCACATTGGCCTATGGTTGGGTGGAACGTTGCAGCAACATAGTTAGTTGCGGGCCAACTCGATTACAAGATAAGTATTCACTTGTATTTCTCTTGTGTATTTACCTCTGCAATTGTATTTGTTTGATTTATGAATTATGAACATGTTGAATGTGTTGAATGAATGAGTTTTACTTCCATTGTGTATTTACATGTACAATTCATTTGTTTATGTATTTTATGTTCATTGCATTTTGGTTCATGTTCATGGGCTAGATCCCCCATTTGATAGTAGCAGCAGTGTTGGTCACGTCCTCTCCATCGTCGGGATGATCATTGGGGACATGACAATCAGAGCCAATGTTTTCAACACTAGGACTGAATAGGCTAGAATTTAATTATGCTTATAGAATCAGAGGTGCACAAATGTTTTGGAAGAATACCCCTATGAAATTGTGTTTTTAATGCCCATATGATATTAACAGATTATCTATCGTCGGGATGAGGGTTGGGGACGTGACAATCAAAGCCAAGGTTTTCAACACTAGGATTGAATAGGCCAGAATTTAATTATGCTTGTAGAATTAGAGTTGCACAAATGTTTTAGAATAATACCCCTATGAAAATTTTGTTTTTAATGCCCATATGATATTAGCAGATTATCTATGGGAACTAGTGATGTAAAAAATATGTAAGAGAATAATTGGATGTGAGGAAATTTCCAACCGAAGGAAAATACAGGTGTAAATCTTTCATGTAGACACTTGTCCAAATATTTGAAATTTAACAATGTATGAAAATTTTGGAAAAAATTGATGCGAGGCCCAAAATTGCCAGATGGGAAGGTATGACACAGACTGGACACATGTGACTAGATGATGTGGGTCATATATGCGGGTACTGAGTATAGGTGGTAGAATTGGAAAGGGTGGATGACATCTACGTAGAATTTGGAGGAATAAGGGATGAGCAACAAACCCAATTTTCAAAGCCACAAACATAGTTTTTAAAAGCACTATCGTGCCTTCTGAAACCACATTGTTGAGGCTCCAGAACCCTCCAATGGACCAAATACTTTGTGTCAGTTCTGCCAAAGCATATCTAGCCATTAGCGAAAAAGAAAAGTGCATGGGGTACAATAAAGGTATTATGTGCCAATGGGTAAGGATCAACAATGAATAAGATCGGACATCGCAATCAATGGTTGAGGCTCATAGTGCATTATCAACTTGCACACTAGTTAACGACGTATGAATGAGCCGTTGGAGTAAATTGCATGTCTATGTGTCTATTTGTCATTGACAACGACTTCAACAAAAGAATTAGAAACAACCTCCTCGTCAAGATGTAAGACTCTTAAAGCAGGCTTGGAGTTTGATGACCTATAGATCGTTTTTCCCTCCCTAAAACATATTTGACAACTAGTGATGAAATCGACACATCAAGAGAGATGAGCATAAAAAATATTAAATTGTATATTTGACATCTATGCATTTACAACTCATGTCATAAATTTTAATACTGGTTGGATGGTGTATCATTTTATCACTAAGAATTTTTTAGAGAAATTCAGAGGGTCACTAGCCCCAAAGAATCACCTAGTTTTAAAAGTCTCAAGTCAAATCCCTTGTGAGCTTAGGCTTCGACCTTTCAAATCATTGGGTGTTTAAAAGAAGCAGGAAACCAAGGGTTAAGACCAAGCACTTAAGGATAAATATGATTTATTCCAAACAGGAGACTCGTTGTTAGATCTAAGTAGATCAACGATTGGAGGGTTTAGTGCTACATCAAAGTGCTTGAAAGATAGTGAAGGTGAAGTTAAATAATCAAGCGTGCATTCTACGCATCAATGGTCTCTAGATACAGCACGTCGTGGAATTGTGCATCATTTAAAAACAATCGCACTAGTGGTTGGCCCAAAATTGCCATGGACATGTGGGTCGTTTTGATTGAAAATGGCCTGCAAGGACCATTTTCAATACCGTCGAGCTCGCAAGCTATTATAGTACATATGAGGAAACAGTTGAAGATGCTTGGAGCTCATCCATTCCATAGTCCTGAGCTAACTAAAGCACAAGAATAAAATGAGCATTTCTACCAAAGAATGATGAAATACAAGGGCTTGTTAGAGCAGTATCAAAATGAGATAAATGACTTGGAAATGCAAATATATTCTGTGAAGCTGCAAAAGACCTCCATGGGTCCTAAGCCTAATTTACAAGCATCATCTCCCAAAATACAAGAAGAAAATCAGCCTGCATGAGAAACAGAACAGACTATAAGAGAGCCTGAAAAGAAAGTTGTAGCTCAAGGGGTAATAAATGTAATGGAAGAAGACATCCCATCTCAAGAGCCAGATAGCAGAGATAGCAGGGTTAAAGAATTAGAAGTTGAGGTGAGTCAAAAGGATGACTAAATTGTGGAATTATAAGGTGAATTCAGTAAAAAAGAAGATGAAATTGAGGACTTGGAAACTGAGGAAAATGATCTTAAAATTCAAATCACTAAGGTATAGTTAGATATTGAAGGAGAGTCGTTGCTTAGAAGTGAAAGAAAAGATTTTTGGGATAAAATAGCACATCAGTTCAAGAAAAAGTGGGATCATTGTGATGTTGTCCGTGATGATTTAGAAATGGCTAAAGCATCCCAAGAGGAAATAAGAAGAGTGGAAAAATATCTATGAGAGATGCCTAAGCAGGAAGAGTAGGAAATTGACTACTTATACAACATAACCAAAGGGTAATTAGCAGAATTACAAATTGGCAATAGAAACCAATTGATCAAGATAGTCAAACAGATTATTATGAAGCAAATATTGCTAAAGAGAACTCAGGGCAGCATAAAATCACTCACTAATGATATAGCTGCATTCAAGGTTATGTTTTATGATATTATAAAGTTATGGCTACCTCATCCATGGGATGGAAATGGAGAAATATATCAAAAGGAAGAATATAAAGCTAAGATAACCTAGAAAAGATATGAGGTTATCCAATTTATGTGTTAGAAGGGGAGATGTGTGTAGATCAAGTAATTGACAGATTGAAATATGAGTTTGAAGTTTGGATTCAACTGAAAAATACATTGAAAAGAATAGGGCCCATATCATATGAAAATACCACAAATGTTGAAATAGCATTAGAGGCCTTAAAAGCACACCACTTCCCAATGGGAAAAGAGAGGCAAGCTATGTCAAAATACCACAAATTGATTTTTCCACCTGAAGGGAAAACTACAGGACAAACATCCAACCAATCACAAGGACAATCTATAGGGAAGCCTATTCCTCAATATTTTGAACCACGAGGGAAATCTAACATTTAGACGATGCACCAATTCAATATTCAATTAGCAGTTGGACCATTGGCACAGTCATGTATTCATCCAGTTGTTAGGCCAATTGGACAACTAATAGGTTTACAACTAGTTGTCATGTCGACAGGTCAGCCAGGAGTGCAACCACTTGGACAAGCAGGTGGTCAAATGAGGGGGCATACATCATAGTCCAAAGCCTACCAAAAAAGGCTCGAGTAAAAAAGAATTAAAATACAAAAAGGTTGTCAAGTGATTTTAAAAGTAAAGTGAAAGTGACGGCCTTACATGTTTGTTACTAACATGTTTAATCATTGTTTAGAATATATAGAAAGGAAAGAGAGCATATATAGTGTGTATGTTAAATATTTTCTAAATATATACAAGTGCCTTTTAAGTATGGACTAAAATGTAAACTCTTTGTATTAATATTGTATTTCAGAGAAACATTTTTATTGTGTAAGTAGTGTAAGCAATAACATCAATTTACAATCTATACAAAATAATAAATGGTGATATGGCCTGCAATTAAACCATAATTGCTTATAAAAAATTACTCTAAAATACATTATTATGAATTTTCCTTAATAGGAAAAAAAAGATTTATTTTATGGAAATAAGTGTTGTAAATAGTATACCAACATATCAATGTGAATGTTACAAAATTTTATTGTTTTCAGTTAAACATTTTCACAGTAAATTACATCTTTTCTCTCAGTCGTAATTATACAATATCAAAATTATGAGAAAAAATAAAGAAGCAATCCCACACGCCAAGAGTTGGTATCTGATTGGTATTGTAGAAGAATACAACATTAATGTGCAGTTCAAGGAATTATTTTATATAAGCATATAAAATGATATCTCTAGCAATCGACTCGGTGTCTAAATGTAGAAATTAATTTAACATGCTCATGAATCTGGAATTGACTGAATGCATGGTTATATGCAATACAATTTATATCTTGTATGATTCTTAAAAGGATAATTAGAAAATACCAAATACCCATGCTATGAATCAATATTAATTAAATTTTATGCAAATGTTTTAATGCGTGTTCAAAATTGTTGAAGGTAATTTTTGTTGTCAAATCTTGAAAGCACGTTTTGCATTCATAAAATGTAATAGGGAAATTATCTGATATTTTAATCTTTGGGTAATATAGAATATTCTTCTTTTTAAATCAAATATTTGAAATAAATAATTAGTAGTCTACAACTTATTGTTGTGGAAATTAATAAACATTGATAACCAATATTTATCTAATTAGCAATAATTTCCATTTAGTATCTAGAACTAAAAAGTTGAAATCACATTGCAAGTAATTATGCCCTGCAATTTGAGGTAATTACAATGAGGAATTCACCGCGTTAACCCCATCATCTTCCTAAATAAATTTAGTTAATGCAATCTACAAACAAGAGTAATGAGAATGCATATAATCATAAATAAGAGGATCCAAGTGCTAAAACAAACATAACAATGGATTTGTTTATATTAAAAACCATATGCCTTTCTAATTGTAATGTAGATTTCTGGAAAAAAACATTCATTTTTGTAAAGAAAACATGAGAAGAAAGGGATGTATTCTCTCGTTTTCAAAAAGTATGGTTCCAAGGAGATATGACTACAATTTACTAAGATTGGCAGCAATTAGCTAATTCAACACATTTTTTTTCTTTGACAATACCACTTTATTTTAAGAATTTCAGAACATGACAATTTAAATGTCTATCTTAGAATTTCACAGGGATAAAGTAGAGAGAGATGAGAGTAGTACCTAGAAGTGGAGATGCTAGAACTGTTGGAATATATTATATTCCTTGGAAGGCAATGATGTCTTTGTATTATGTTGGAAGTTGTCTACAATCTTATGTAAAAGAGTAATACATTTAACCCATAGTTATATGGTGTTGTGTTTACTTGTGTAGAGTATTTGTCCATGGTATTGTATTAAGAGATGTTATTTTGGAGAATTATATTATCCCACATGCAATATGTGAGAGTAATTCCTCCTCATCTCTTAGTATATAATAGGGTCAAGTGAGTCTCTACATATCATGTATTCTTGATGTAGTAGTGGTACTGTTGTGACATTGTTGTACATCATCTATATTCTTTGGGGTATTTGTGCTTTGCTCTCTTGTAAGATTGGAGAATACATTCTGGAGATAATAGAAGACTACCTTCCCGTGGATGTAACCCATTAAGATGAATCACATATATCGGTGTTCTCTTGTCCTTTTCTTTTCATGTTCTTATCTTTTATGATATGTTGTTGGTTGCTTAGATAGGTTAACTAGTTTAGCTTGACTCTACTATTCTAACATGGTATCAGAGCAGGTTGCCATGATCTAGTACCTTCTATAGCTTTCAATCAATAACGATTATCATTTGGGCATTGTCATTTTGTTGTAGATTTTTTTTCTATCTGGTAGCCATTAGGCTTCTCTTCAGATCTGGACATATTTCTGCATTTTTTTTACCCTAACCCTAACTTGTTGTGTAAGATTTTTGCAAAAAAATTTCAAGGGTTTCTTGAGGTTTTTCCTGTAGATCTACATGATTTCGGGGCTCTCCTCAAGGAGATCTTTCTTTCGATTATAAAAATGGCAGTTATAAAAAAGGGTCATAACTTGGTCAGTTTTTACCGGAATTTTTATTATAACCTATTTTTGGAATTAGCAATGTCATTCTGGATCCACTCACGTGATCAGAACAAAAAACTAGGTATTTCTGGACTTTCTTTTGGTAATAAAAATGGCAGTTATACAAAAAGGTCGTAACTTGGTCATTTTCTACCGATGTTTTTAATATAACCTATTTTTGGAATTGGAACAGCCATTATGGATCCACCCACATGAATAGAACAGAAAATTGGGCATTTTTGGGCTTCCTTTTGGTAATGAAAACAGCAGTTATAAAAAATGGTCGTAACTTGGTCATTGCTTACCAAATTTTTTATTATAGCCTATTTTTGGAATTGAAACAGCAATTCTGGATCCACCTACGAGGCCAGAACAGAAGACTGAACTTTTTTGGGCACATTTTTTTCACAGGGTTGTAAGTGCAAGTTCCTCCTCTTTTCTTTACTGTATTTCTAATTGTGCGTTTACAGATTCAAATCAATAAAGTGTAACTGTTTTCAAGTTCTTCACTGTTTTTCTGTCATTTTTCAGTGTTAAGGTTTCTTATTTCTTGACCAAATTTCACTCATTATGACTTCCGAAGTAGCTTTTGTTCCTGAATTAGTTGGTTCTAACTATCTTTCCTGGAAGAGAAAGATGATTGATGTTCTCATGAGTAGGAATCTTTGGAGGCTAGTTAATGGTGAACACAAGACACCTATTGTTAATGACGAGTTGACTATATGGGAAGCTAAAAGTGATCAAGCAAGGGGGCTCATTGGTAAAACTGTTGCAGATAGTCTTCAGGTAAGTATTGAGGTAGAAGATAGCTCGGTTCAGGTGTGGCAAATTCTTTCCTCTTTATTTGATAAATTTGATGATGTTTCTGGATATTATCTTGAAAAGAAGATCTTTGACCTCAAACCTGCTGACTTTGACAAAGTTGAGTTATATCTTGCTGAATTGAAAATTTTAAATGAGAAATTAAATAGTTGTGGTAAAGATTACAAGAAAACTGACACTGCTCTTAGTATTCTTGTAGAACGTAAAATGCCATCATGTTTTGATATGTTCATCCAAACTAGGAATAGAGCTCTAGAATTGTCTCAAAGTATTACGAAGCAAACTTTTGATGATTTTTGTAAAGGATTGATCAATGAGCAAGAAATGTTAATTGTTTCAGGACAACTCACACCTAATAAAGTTCTAACTGCACTTAATAAGAATCATAAGAAAATTTTTAATAATGTTAAAGGTTCTAATACTAATTCTGGACATGCTTCTCATGCTTCTAATGGAAATAGTAAACAGAAGAAAGTATATGATCCTTGTAAACATTGTGGTAAAACTAACCGTCCTGAAAATAATTGTTTTAAAGCAAAACGTTTAATGGCTAAAGCTAGAAAGAAAACTTCTCATGACTCTCAAGTAGCTTTATGTGCATCTGTTGTTTTGCCTAATAATTCTTCTTCTAACGTTGAATGGATAATGGATTCTGGTGCATCTAAACATATGGTTAGTGATGCTTCTTTATTTACTTCCTATGACAATCGTAAACACATATCTCAGAAAGTTTCTATAGGTAATGGTAAACAACTTTCTATAATTGGTTCCGGTAATGTTAATGTTACTAATGGTCAATTGGAAGATGTTTTTCATGTTGAACACATTCCCATTAACTTACTTTCTATTTATTGTGCTTGTCAAAAAGGGTTTAAATTTGAAGCATGGCCTGACAAATATGTTCTTAAAGATATCAATCAAAATTTCAAGGTAGTTTCTTCTAGTCATGTGGATCATATTGCTGGTCTATATAAATTTGTTGGTTTTAACTCAACTAAAAGACAACCCACGCTGATGAACAATGTAAATTATGGCATGAAAGATTAGGTCATTTGAATTATGGTAAAATGCAATTGTTAACTAAAATGGTACATGGCTTGCCACATATTTCTTCTACTAACGGTGTTTGTGAAGGTTGTGTTCTTGGTAAACATCATAGAGAAATGTTTGAGAAAGGTAAAGCTTGGCGTGCTAAAGAACCTTTGTAATTAATTCATAGTGACATTTGTGGTCCTCTTGAAGTTCCCTCTTTATTTCGTACAGTCTATTTTCTTACTTTTATTGATGACTTTAGTAGAAAATCATGGGTTTATTTCTTGAAAAATAAAAGTGAAGTTTTTTCAATATTTCAAATTTTTAAATCTTTGGTTGAAAATGAGTTTGGTAAGAAGATTAAGACTTTAAGATCAGATAATGGGGGGGAATTTGTTAAGAATGAATTTGAAGCTTTTTAATCTAAACATGGTATTCAACACCAAAAGATTGTACCTTACACACATCAACCAAATGGTGTTGTTGAACGGAAAAATAGAACTTTAGTTGAAATGGCTAGATGTATGCTTTATTATAAAGGATTACATATAAAAAAATTGGGCTGAAGTTGTAAGTTGTTCAAACTTTATTTTAAATCAAGTTCCTACAAAAGCCGTTAAGCATGTTACCCCCAAGGAAAAATGGAATGGTCGGAAACCTGATATTAGTAACCTTAAGGTGTTTGGTTGTGAATGTTGGGCTCATATTCTTGGCGATAAACAGAAAAAAGTTAGATCCCAAGTCTCACAATGTATATTCATTGGTTATTCTGAGGATCCTAAGGCTTACAGGTTATTTGATTCCTCTACCCAGAGTGTTATCATCCGAAGGGATGTTCACTTTGTTGAAGTATCTTCACCACCTGAGTCTGTCGAAACTCATGTTACACTGAATATCCCATTGTCTCCTGTTATTTCTATCTCAGTTTCTTCTTCTAGTTATGTGCCTGTTGTTGATCCTAGTTCACCCTCTTCTTCAAGTATTCCACCTGAATGTACTGAAGTTGAAGAAACTTATGTTTCCTCTAACCTTCTTGTTTGGGCCCGAAAAACTCTTGAATCTGCAGGTAGTGAGGTCGATAACCCTTCCGACCCTCGTAGAACTAGATCTAACTTTGCCCTTATGACCAAATTTTTGGCCACAGATGATCCTACCTCTTATGCTCAAGCTCAAGGTAAACCTCAATGGGAACAAGATATGACTGCCGAGTATGAGTATCTTATGAAGAACAAGACTTGGTCTCTTGTTCCTCTTCATGTTGGTAAGAATTTAGTTGGTTGTAAATGGGTTTATAAGACTGAGTTCACTGCAGAATGACAGATTGAAAAGTATAAAGCTAGGTTAGTTGCAAAAGGTTTTAATCAACTTGAAGGTATAGATTATAATGAAACTTTTGCTCCTGTTGCTAAAATGAATACAATAAGAACCATTTTATCTATTGTTTCATCTTATAAATGGAAAATACACCAAATGGACGTTAAAAGTTTTTTTTTAAATGGTGATCTTAATGAAGAAATTTATATGCAACAGCCTCCTGGTTTTATTAATGTTGAATCATCAAATTTAGTATGTAAATTACACAAGTCTTTATATGGTCTGAAACAAGCACCTAGGGCTTGGTATGATAAAATTGATGCATGTTTTTTGAAGAATGGTTTTAAGTGTTGTATATCTGATCCAAATCTGTATGTTCAGAACTTTGGTACTAATATTCTCATTGTTGTTTTATATGTAGATGATCTAATCATCACAAGCAGCCAGCTTACATTAATTCAAAACCTAAAAAGCGATCTTCAAAAGTAGTTTGAAATGACTGACCTTGGTTTATTGCATTATTTCTTGGGTGTTCAAATCTGGCATATGGCAGATGGTATGTTTCTCTCTCAGTCGAATTATGCTACAGACCTGTTGGCTCGTTTCCATATGAGTGATTGTAAATCTTCTCCTACGCCATTTCAGTCTGGTGTAAAGTTAACTGTTGAGTGTACCACACCGCTTGTTGATGCTACTCTTTATCGTCAGCTTGTAGGCAGTTTGATATATTTAACTCACAGCCAACCAGATCTCTCTTTTGTTGTCAGTTTGGTTTCTCGGTTCATGCAGCAACCTCATGAAATTCATTAGTAAGCAGCCAAGAGGATTCTGAGATATTTACAGGGGACATTACACTATGGTGTTTTTTATTCGAGCAGCACTACAGTTTCACTCTCTGGTTACACAGGTTTTGATTGGGCAGGTGACAGTTATGATCGACATTCCACTACAAGTTATGTATTTCAACTTGGTTTAGGTCTTATTTGTTGGTCGAGCAAGAAGGTGAAGACTCTTTCTTTATCTTCATGTGAAGTAGAATATAAAGCAGCTAAAGAAGCAGTTTGGTTATGGCATGTTCTTACAGAGATTGGTCTGGCTCCGAAATCGTCCACTGTGTTGAAATGTGACAATCAGGGTGCAATCCAGCTTGCTTATAATCCGATATATCACTCCAAAACAAAGCATCTCGACCTTGACGCTCATTACATTCGGGGACTTGTGGTAGATGGTATTCTTTCTCTTCGGTATTGTCCTATCGAGCAGCAAGCAGCAGATATCTTCACCAAATCCTTCACCGAGGTGAAGTTTGTGCATCTTCGTTCCTTGCTTGGAATGCGGGAAGTTGTCATCAAGGGAGAGCAGTAATGACTCCTTACTTCCTTAGCGTTAGTGTGGACCCTTCTCCTAGCCATTATTAAGGGGGAGTGTTGGAATATATTATATTCCTTGGAAGGTAATAATGTCTTTGTATTATGTCGGAAGTTGTCTACAATCTTATGTAAAAGAGTAATACATTTAACCCATAGTTATATAGTGTTGTATTTACTTGTGTAGAGTATTTGTCCATGGTATTGTATTAAGAGATGTTATTTTGGAGAATTATATTATCACACATGCAATATGTGAGAGTAATTCCTCCTAATCTCTTAGTATATAATAGGGTCAAGTGAGTCTCTACATATCATGTATTCTTGATGTAGTAGTGGTACTATTGTGACACTGTTGTACATCATCTATATTATTTGGGGTATTTGTGCTTTCCTCTATTGTAAGATTGAAGAATACATTCTGGAGATAATAGAAGACTACCTTCTTGGGGATGTAACCCATTAGGGTGAACCATGTATATTGGTGTTCTCTTGTCTTTTTCTTTTCTTGTTCTTATCTTTTATGATATGTTGTTGGTTGCTTAGATAGGTTAACTAGTTTAGCTTGACTCTACTATTCTAACAAGAACAACTCAACAATTTCACTTTCTTCAATTCCAAAAATTAATTGGATATATTGTACTTGGTTTCCGATGCAAAGCACCCTAGATAGATTATATCCCCTAACAAGATACACAAGAAATCGGTCTCTATAAAACATAGAGTGCTCTTTGGGAATTCAAAACTGCCCAAACATTGTTGAATATCACAAATAGAAGTTGATTTTAGAGTGTGCAGGTACAATCCTAGGGTTCCATTTTCAATTTTAGTATATTATCAAACTTAGGCGGCACAATACAATACCAATATTGGGCACCAAATTACATTGCTATATTCATTCCTATACGTCGAGAAAAAATTTGAGAAAGTCAAACAACAAATTTTTTTAGAAACTCGGATGACGTCATAGGGGTCCCATGGACATGGCAACTCTTGATTGGTCCCCAAGGTGCTAACATGTCTTTACAAGGCCCTGTTTGCACTATGTCAGCATGATGATAGAAAAGGGGCAAATTAGTGTTTTCAAGGGCACTAGATAGTGGTTTTCGATATGAAATTTTACCGCCGAATTTATGTAGGATACTATTTAATTTCTCAAAATAAATGTGTCCTCTTGAAACCACAATTCCATACGGTCATTTCTTCGAACAATTAGCATTCCAATAGTAGTTTTTCCCCAAATTGCACAGGAAACTCTTTGAAACTATGAAATTTTATCCATGCGCCCTCAAATCTGTCCTAATCCATTTTAAAAAATGCTCCATTATTCAATGAATCCCTGAAGGATAATGTGTTAATGGCATGAATATTTTATATCCAATAATAGCATCTCGGTACTCTAACACAGGTAGCAAACTATGGCATTCCAATATTATGGCAAGGAAGAGGAATGAAATTTGCATGGTTGGAATATGAACAAGGAACGAACACCTCCCAACATTGATCTCTTTTGTTTATAAACATAGTTTAGATTTCCATGTGTCCTCTCAAAATTGAACCACTTTTCACCACTCAATCCCCTCTTAAATATATTTAAATAGTGTTTTATTTAAACTATGATTCTTAATCAAGGTTTAGGATCTTTGGGTTGAATGGACAAGGCTAAGGATATAAGCTAACCCCACTAGGGCCATTTCCCTTAACACACTATAAATTCCCCACTTGTGGTGATTTCCCTTAGCCCATTATCACTTCCCACTTGTGGAATCAAAGCCCCCATCTCTTATTCATCCTTTTTCCTTTGAAGCAATTAGAGACTTTATATTAGTACATATTTAAATACTAGCCTTGTGGAATCTAGACTCTAGAAAGTATTTATAAATTGCACGAAATTAAAATGAAAGCGACATTAATATGACCATTTGGAGGTGATTGTATAAAACATCATCGGAATTTAGTGATATGATGTATGACCATGATTCATGGTTTGGAGGCGCGTACATGATGAGATTGTTGAACCAATGACACTTCAAGTTTGCAATGTATGAACATATTGTGACCACATTAATAATTTAATAATATTAATGTGACATTTTATTCTAGTTATTGTGTTTGTCTCTCTCTCCAGTAACAGTATCCCTTACCCTTCCACCTACCCCTAACCCTCACCCCCCCCCATCTCTCTCTCCATGGACCCCTTATCATCCCCCCTTCTCTATCCCTACCCTTAGGCCTCTCTCTCCCTCCCATTAATCCCCCACCTACAACCCTACGCCTAGCATGACCCCCCGTTCTCCCCCTTCCCCTAACCTCCAAGCTTATGTATCGTGCGCTTAATCTTTTAAATTAATAATGTATGAAGAACTACTCGAACCTGTTATATGAAGCATGCACACTAATTTGTTTGATGTTCCCCGATTTGATCCCTTTATACTAGTACATTGAAATTTATATTTAGGAAGACTTAAGCATTGAGGGCATGGTACATTTATGTTGTAGTAGAAAGACATGATATCAATATCGTCTTTATTTCGGTGAAATACCAAGTGCTAAGGTTTGATTTTGCTTCGTTCATGTCAAATGTTAGCCATGAACAGGTTTGTGATTTTATCTCTTTCGAAATTTTCAAAGAAATGATTTTGATTTACTTGATTATGTACTTTCAATACCCTCAATTTGAAAATATTTATTTAAAGAGATATAATCTTGAAGGTAATGCATTGCTTGTAACTGAATGCACTCAAATCATGATCCCTTATGCTCAAGATTTTAATGCATTTGTATATATCTTCTTGCTTGATGTCCATAAAATTATTCACAATGTTTATCCAGAAAGGATGCCAGAAGAGTTATGAGCCATGTTACAGGTAAGAGACGAGTGCAAAGTAGGAGACTAGTTCTTATATCCTTATTGCAATGTACTAAGGACTCATGGTTTTGAAGGGAGACCTTACAAGTTACCAATTTATATATTTCCAATATTATTTTCTCTAGAATATGTTATACAAAGAATCCCCAGCGATGCATCACATTTCTCATCAAAAAAGCACCAAAGTGATACTAAAGAAAAAGAGGAAATTGTAAACAAAGTTATTCCATATCTTGACACATTCACAGAGGATAAATTAGAATCCTTACCATTATGTGGCAGAACAAAAGTGATTATGCAAGCAGAAAATATATACATGATGAAAAACCTTCTAGCGTCAACACAGGAAAAACATTTCACTGGGAGATCACAAGCAAAAGAGTTCAAGGGAAAATTTAACCCTTTTATTCAGATAGGCCTTCCATCCATGTGGACCAAGGATGGTCTTTTATACTATTTTCATGTTTACACTGATACATTCGAAGATAATAAAAAGGATAGCATGGATATAGTCCAAGAATTCCTATCTCTAGATGGAAAGATCGTTAAAGAAAATTTGTTCACTATTTTTGAATTGTTAATCTCTCTGAAAAATTATATCTGCGGGAAGAGTGTTTGAGTTTTGAGCTGCATACTGAACTAGAAACTGCCTATAGGAAAATATGGGGGTTCAATTATCCAAGAGGATAGGATTGGAATCAAATTTTTCGACTCAGACCACATCAGCATTACACCATGCCTATACTGAAATCCACGTCATCAACACCTACCACAACTAAACCTGGATCTAGCTCAAAGAAAAAGAAAATAAATAAGTGATGGACTAAAGTGTTATTCAAATGTCAATGATCAAAACTTATATAAAGAAAATGATGGAGCATGGCGCAAGGTTGGCATTTTTTATACAGGAAGCCTTAAGAAATTGTTTTTTTTTCATTATTGGGTCCCATTGACGAGCAGCTCATATATACCCACAATGAATCCTGTTGGAAACAATCACACTAAATTACTAGGGACCTAGAAAACCCATGGATCAAATTGTTTCCCTTTTGTGGATGAGCAGGTCAAATATGCTCGTCAACAGTACATCAATGTAATCAACAATCAGCACTAGATCTTGCATCTTCATTTTGTTATCAGGGAATTCTTTCATGTAATATTGAGACTGCCAAACTTCTTCTTTCTAAAATATTTAGAACATATTTTATGTTATTTCAACCTTTTTTTCAAACTAAGAATGTTCTTATCTCTTTATGATTAATACAAGTATCTTTCATCATTTCATTGGCATTTTTTAACATAGGCATTAAGTGTTATTGATTATTGCTATGAGTCGCATGTTATTTTTATTAAAATGTTTGTATATGAATTTCTAACAAAGAGGTACACCATTGTGGTGTAATTTTTATTGATATTATCCATTGCTATAGAATCATTATTTGGAAATGAGAACAAATGGTTCATATGTGAGGATGTCGTTCTCACTATTCTACTAAGTGTGATGATCTTGGAAAATATTATTTCGATGTATTATAGTACAAATGTTATAACTATTATTAAGTATTTATTGATAACATTTTTTCTCCTAAAATTATTTTGTCTTCCGTCTTTATTTGAATGCTTGTTTTGATTGTGGATTTATTGATGCTTGTTTATGATGTTTAGATGGAAATTTTATCGGATTATTGGTGTCCCAATTCTTTTTTTGTTATTTGATGCATAAATGAAACAAAACAGCGGATTTTTCTGTCTTTCATATTTATTTGAATGCTTGTTTTGTTCGATTGTTTTTTTTGGCAAAGTGGTAGAACCCTCTTGACTAGCAGGTTTTCCATTGGCTAAGTTACCATGAACCAAGGGAATCTAATCCGTCAAAATCACCTGGGGATCGCACCCGACCTGGACTGCACCAACCCTTAACATGGTTGGATTTTTGGTATCCGCGAGATTAGAGCCGACGAGATTTTCGCTTATGGGGTGTCTTAACCGTACCCCACGACCAACTATTCTACATCTCATGGATGCTTGTTTTGTTCCAGTGTTATTGTTCCTTGTTTATGAGGTTTAAATGCAAATTTTATCAAAAAAAAATTATTGCATAGAATTAAAATGAAAACAACATTAATATGACCTAACCATAATCCCCTCTCTCCCACTCACTAATCCCCCTCCTACGATCCCACCTCTAGCATGCTCACTAATCCCCCTCCTACAACCCTACCCCTAGCCCTCTCACTAATCCCCCTCCTTCACAAAGATCACCCCTACATAATCCTACCATAAAATTGATGCATGTAGCATTGTTAGTGTCACATAATGAAAGATTCCCAAAGAATCTTGGACACGTTGTCTTTCTAACTCTTCACTTGAATTCATGGATTATGAGCATTGTTGATCCTTGTCGATATAAGAATTGGCATCACGTTTTGTTTCCATACTTAATCTTTTGAGATCCTACAATCACCATATTTAATTATCTTTGTTATCTTTTTCTCCCGTAAAATATTACCATAATTAGTCACATGTTATGTGTGTAAATCATAATGGAATAGAGGACATATTAATAAGATTGACTAAAAATGTGTGGCTTAATGACAATTCTAAAAAAAACAATAAGCATTCATGAACCTAAGAAAATGTGGGCATCTCTGTTTTTTCATGTTTACATATTCCATTTCTTTAAAAGCATCTAACATGTTGATCTATAGTCATTTTATTGCATGATTAGTAACACTATGTGTTTTCGTGTTAAAATTTAGGATAATATTGTTACACTATTTATATCTAATATTTGCTTATTGTTTTTCCACATTATTGGACGTTTGAATCACTCAATTTTAATTTAATTGAAATCTCATTATTACTATTGGGACTTTGAATCACTCAGTTTGTATTTAATTGAAATATCATTATTACAATAATTGAAATCTCATTATTATTATTTAAGTAGCATTCTCATAGCCTATTATTTGGGTATGTTATGTTATCATTTGTAGTTACGATAGAGCATAGACCATTTGAAAAAACAAATTTGAAAAGTATTTAGCAAAAGAAAATCTTTCCATTCATTTAAATTCCATAGTTGTGGACGAAAGCCTTTGTTTCCATTCTACTAAGAATTGCATGCATATGCTTACCACGCACGATATATCATCATCATTTTTCAAACAGAAATGGACACACTTGTTATTCATATGAGAATCAAAGTGTACAAAGGGATTTTGAAAAAATGGTGTATTGTTTTGTTACACTGGAAAAAAAATTACATCTCAAGAAGTAACCTGCCATAATACAACATTTATCATTATATGAGACAAAAAAATTGATCCGTGTACAAAATTGTTACCACGGAAGAAGAACGTAGTTGTTCTGTAGCAAGCCCCAAAGTCCAAATAGAAAAAACTTCATTAGTTGGTCCTCCAACATAACAATATCCTCCCTATTGTCCCTCTGGTTGTACCTCGAATAGATTAGGTATTTCTTTGATTTGTCATGCCAGCTATAACCTCAAATAACATAAACAAGTGCTTTATTCAAAATACAAAATTCCAATTAAGGATGTGCATATAGCACCTTATTTGTGCCACTTTAGGTCAATGATCCAGTCCTCAAACCAAGGGAGGGAAGCTTGAAAAAGGGCGGCATGAGAGAGTGAAATACGGCAGGTGTATCAAATGTTTCCATCGTTGAATGAACACCCTGATTCTTTGCAATGTTCATTCATCGCGAGCTTCGAATCTCGAGCCAAGACTTGAACTTTGTCGTGGTTCGGAATGATCAATGATTTGTTTTGCATAGAAGATACCATAACCAATATTATAGGGGAGAACATCTCATACAACAACAAAGGAAAAACTATGTGGGTTGGCGGGACCATCTACATGACCACAAAGGGAAAAGTCGTGAGACGATGATCAATGTGGTGTGCAAGGAAATGAAACTAAATATGGACAAGAAGGGTTCATGTCCATATATAGATGTAGAATGATAGTGATATGGTAATTTTCATGTCAAAGATTAGACGTGTAATATTGCGGGGAATCATGAACAATGGGTCAAATAGATGGGACAACCAGCTGTGAATGTGTTTGGAACCTGAACTGGAATATTTTTTCAAGATTGACAC
Source organism: Pseudotsuga menziesii (assembly GCA_001517045.1). Lineage (NCBI taxonomy): Eukaryota > Viridiplantae > Streptophyta > Pinopsida > Pinales > Pinaceae > Pseudotsuga > Pseudotsuga menziesii. The sequence continues at coordinate 579,324 of LPNX011117422.1, forward strand.
ACCAACTGATTTGGGGTGAATGTGGTTTTGTGTGAATTATCAGCCCTTGTCAATTCTCTCGAATCAAATACGTGGGGGGGTGATGAATGAGTGGTCAAATGGATGGGATGAATTGTTGTGAATGTGATGTGAAGATGAAATGGCATATTTTTTCAAGATTGACACACTAGCTAATTTAGGGTGGCTACAGTTTCACACGAATGATCAACCCTTGTCAAATTGCTCAAATCAATTAAGGGGGGGGATGAACAAGGGGTCAAATGGATGGGGTGGCTTAGATGTGAATGTGTTGTGAATTTGAACTAATATATTTTTTCGTAATGGACACCCCAGCTAATTTGGGTTGGTTGTGATTTCGCACAAATGATCAGCCCTTGTAAAATCGCTCAAATCAATTATATTGTCACAAGGCGGAAGAATGACTATCTTGTGTGGATGGACCAGATATTTCTAGGTAATTTACTCATTATTCCTTTTACTATTTACACACAAGATAGAATTTACTTGTTCTTCTTTTTACAGAAAGGGTTTTTATAATCTAAAAAAATATTAGTATTTTTTGATAAAAAAATAGAATGATATGTGTTTTTAGAATAAACTCTTTTTACCATGACCCTACATTACTATTATTGCATCATAATTCATACAATTTTCTTATTTATTCAAATCATTGCATACTATGAACTTACTGTATTTATTCTTACCTGTATTGAATGCTCGCTTGAGCATGGCACCCACCCGAATTTCCTTTGCAAACCATTATGTCATTAATCTGGTGAATTCATGCCTTTGATAACAATGAATTATATTTAGAGTGATATTTTAAATAATTGTTGTACATTTATTAAAGTAAAATTTAATTATTTACTTCACTTATTTATTCTTACATGTATTTACTATTGAGTCCTCACCCAACACATAGGAGCATTGCACCTTATTAGTTTAATAATATTGCTAAGCTCGAGGGGATTGGAATTCAAGTTCCTCTGCTCCAAAACATTAACTCTTCATGATAAATGCATGCTTCTGTTAACATTGAATTATTTTTGAAGCAATATTTTAAATCCTTATTTTAAATTTTTTAAAATAAAATTTAAATATTTACTTCAAAAATTTGTTATTTTAAACAATCCTCAAACTCTGCAATGATTGCTCCAAGACAACACTTCAATTCAGCAAATACCAGTCCCTTAACCGAGGCTCTATTTCATCGGCTTTGTTCCTCACTGCCACATAACCTCTGCTTCATTAACAACTCTTCAACAACTTGTACACCTCTCATTCATCCTCAAGGGATTGATCGTATGATGGGACATGCTCGATCTTATCATGTATTATACAAATATCAAGATCATTGAGCACAAGAAGGGTTGGTCTCCCCTTCCTTTTTGAGAGAAATGTAATGAATATTGAGGACAAGAAGGGTCGACTAACAATTTATTTATTGTAGATATAGCAAAAATGGTTGACCCTTCCTACAAATATCAATAATATAGAGGAGAAGAAGGATCAGCCTACCCTTGTTGTCATCACTATTCCAGTTATTACTATCATACAATATGGAAAGGTTGTCCCTTCTTGTATTATAGAAATATCAAGAATAATGAGCACAAGAAGGATCAGTCGCACCTTCCTTTTATGAGAGAAATATAAACAATATTGAACATACGAAGGATCGACCGACCCTTCTAGTATTGTATATATATCGAGAATGGTAAACACAAGAAAGAAGGATTGACCCTTTATGTATTGTAAAAATATCAAGAATATTGAACACGAGAAAAATTGGCCACCATTCCTTCATGATTGAAAAATAAAGAATATTAAACATGGGAAGGGTGTTGCCCCTTCCTATATTTCAAATATATAGAGGATTGTGAACACAAGAAGGGTTGGCCAACCCTTCCAATATGATGTAAATATAAAGAATATTGAACATATTAAGGTTTGTTCAACCCTTACTAGATTGTAGATGAATCAAGAATAATGAACACAAGAAGGAACTATTGTTCCTTCCTATATTATAAAAATATCAAGAATAGTGAACACAAAAAGAATCGACTACCCCTTCCTGTATGATAGAAATAAAAAATGATATTTAACATAGGAAGCGTCAACCAACCCTTCTTGTGTATTAGATATATCGAGGATAGTGAAAGAAAGAATTTTCTGCCTCCCCTTCTTTTATGATAGAAATATAACTAGTATTCAACCTATGAAGGGTCGGACGATCCTTCTTGTATCGTATATATAGAGAGAATATTGAAAACAAGAAGGAAAGGTTGTCCCTTCCTGTGTTATAGAAATATCAAGAATACTGAGCACAAGAAGGGTCAGTCATCCCAGTGGGCTAGCTCAAGTGGTCGAGTGTTGTAAGTTGTGAGAAGAAGGTCTTAGGATCAAATCCCCGGGAGGCTATACATTTTCTATATAAGGTCCTCACTTGATGTCCCCTTCGGGTTAGCTCTGTAATAAAAGCAAATGGAAGAGGCCCCTTTGGATGGGCCCCTTATGCGTTGTTCCTGTGGAGGTAACAAACCACGTTGGGGGTAGGTGAACCACAATATATAAAAAGGGGGGGTCAATCACACCTTACTTTTATGAAATAAATATAAAGAATATTGATCCTACGAAGGATCGACCGACCCTTCTAGTATTGTATATATATCAAGAATGGTAAACACAAGAAAGAATGGTTGTCCCTTTTTGTATTAATAAAATATCAAGAATATTGAACACAAGAAGAATCGACCACCATTCCTTTATGATTGAAATATAAATAATATTTAACCTAGGAAGGGTGTTGACCCTTCCTATATTTCAAATAAATCGAGGATTTTGAACACAAGAAGGGTTGGCCAACCCTTCCAGTATGATGTAAATATAAATAATATTGAACATACGAAGGATCGGTCGACCCTTACTATATTGTAGATATATAGAAAAAATAAATAAAAGAAGGAAATATTGTCCCTTCCTATATTATGAAAATATCAAGAATAATGAACACAAGAAGAATCAACTACCCTTTCATGTATGATAGAAATATAAAGAATATTGAATCTAGGAAGTGTCAACTAACCCTTCCTGTATATTAGATATATCGAGGATAGTGAACACAAGAAGGGTCTACCTCCCCTTCTTTTATGACAGAAATATAAGTAATATTCAACCTATGAAGTTCGGTCGACCCCTCCTATATCGTAGATATATCGATAATAGTGAAAACAAGAAGGAAAGGTTGTCCCTTCATGTATTATAGAAATATAAAGAATAGTAAACCTAGGAAGGGTCATTCGACCCTTCCTGTATTTTAGATATATTGAGGAAAGTGAACACAAGAAGGAACAAATGACCCTTCCTGTACTATGGAAATATCAAGAATAGTGGACACAAGAAGGATCGTACACCCCATCCCTTATGATAGAAATATAAAAATATTTAGGAACCGTCGACTAACTCTTCCTGTATTTTACATATATTGATGATAGTGACAACAAGAAGGGTCAGTCTCCCCTTCCTTTATAATAGAAATATAAAGAATATTGAAAATATGAGGGTCGAATGAACCTTCTTGTATTGTATATACATCGATAATAATGAATAAAGTAAGGAATAGTTGTCCCTTCTAGTATTATATAAATATCAATAATAATGAAGACAAGAAGGTTAGGCCATCGCTTCCTTTAATAATGATAGAAATATAAAGAATATTTAACCTAGGAAGGCTCAGCCAACCATTCCTGTTTTTTAGATATATCGAATATAATGAACACAAGTAGAGATGGATGACCTTTATTGTATTATAGAAATATCAATTACAATGGATACAAGAAGGATCGGTTGAGCCTTCCCAGGACAGTCTCTCTTTCACTGACAAAATCCCTTGGAGAGAACCCCAACAAAGAGTATACCTTATCTCATTGGGATTACCTTCTCTAATGACATCCAAATAATATTCTTTTATGGAAGAGCTCTATATATAACATTGACGTAACTAACTCAGAGAAAGTAATGGTCACTCTTTCTCGAAACGTTCTATTTTCGACAAACCACAATAATGATGCATGTAAAGGGTAAGGGGTGGCTATTGATAAAAGTGTGACTTCCCCTTATCTTGTCGATCAGTTTCTTTGTATCTCTACCAAATTAAAATGTCACTTATGAGGAAAGATTGATCACTCCTTCTTTGATCTATTCCTTCCCAAAGGTCTATATCAAATGTACATTCAATATTTCATGGATACTCCTAGCAGAATTGTTGTTGATCAATTAGTTTATTTTAAAAAGGAGTGATTGTTCCTTATCCATCAATCATTTGCATCAATATTTTCATCAAAATACCTTATAAATAGAAACTAATTGATAACTGTAAATATTGTATGTAGATTATTTTATTAATCACAAAATATTTACTATATTTCATGTAAAATATGTCTACGTTATTGACCCTTAGTCAATTCAAATAATTTGTGTATCTTGAATTGACAAATAATCACAACCATGGTTTATTCAAATGTCAATGGTATGTTGAGATGGATGAACTAGATAATTTGTAACCGTATTTATATCAGGCTTCTTCTTTGATGAGGAATGAATGTTAACTCAAGTTGGAATATTGGAATCTGCAGATGACATTATTAACAAATTCTTATGTGTTCAAGTCGAAGTGATCAAACCATATACATGTTTCCTTGTGCAATTTGATCTTCAAGTTTCTAATTTTCAACCATAACTAATGAAAAGTGGTCCATATTTGAATATGGTTTTGTGTGTGAAGCAAGGATGGGTTTTTCCCTCATATGATTGTTGCAATTGTTTAGGAATAAATATCACAACGTCTTTAAAGAAAGGAATTATGTCAGCATTGAAGAAAATATTTGATCGTAGCAAAGACCTCATAGGTATTGTATTACATGAAGGTTCAAAAAAAGATGGAAAATGTCAATCATGAAAGAAAAAAATGTATGTTCGAACGTCCTTTCTCAACAATCTTGAGAAGGTTTTGATCAAATATTCTTTCAAATCACTCAAATCAAGTCCTTCTAAAATGATGCTGCGAAAATCCATCAAGATCTTCGATAGCTCAAAAGACATTCAACAAGAACAAATCAAATACTTTTTATTCAATGCTAATTTTTTTCTACTAATGTAAAAAGATGTGGTATAGCGCCTCCGCGGCTACAATATTGAAAGGTTGATGATGATGTCGTGGAAACGTTTACAACAACATTCAGAGATGTTATTCTTCTCCCTTGCAATACTGTGATCAAGTATGGATCTATTCCTAGATGTGAAGAAGAAATTAATTTGCCTACATTGAATTGATATATATTTGATGGAAGACATACCATTTCAACAAAAACAGCTCATCTATTCAAGATATCGTCATCATACAAATCATCTTTTACACAATGATGTTCCCCAAAACATTATCAACAAATTATGCAAAAAACAAATTTGTTAAACAATAAATTTACAAACACTCCTTCTGTTGATCAAGTTGTAAAAGCAAGGGAGATATGGATACACCGTAGTAGGACATCCCGCTCGGGAAAGGGAAACATTGCCAGCGATGAGTGGCAGGTATAAAGTTTTTCTTCTTACTAATCAATGCCCACAAATTGTAGATTGTGTTATGAAATTACTCATTGAAATGTTATCTTCAATTTTATACCTTTGTAGGTTTTCCAAGGTGAATGTATGGATATATTTGTTGTTACAACCAAGCGCAGCCTTGAAGACAAAATGACTATTTTTTTGACATTTGATAGAATATAGAACAAATGGTTGTTTGTGTTCGAACTTTACAAAAGTGGTTATTTGCCATGCTTAGCATCAAATACGATAATTTTGTTCAAAATAAAATAAACCATGGATCTAATTTTTTTAGACTATTATGTGATCTTGACGAAGAAGAATTAACCATTGTGTTGTACAATATCATCAAAGGAAAAGTTTGGCTGAGCACATCAATTGACAAACATGTTTGCATAGAGACATTGTCTCAATATTGCAAGCAGATCAAGGATGAGAGATCAAGCAGGCATTCGGTTTGTGAATTTTTCAAATTTCATGATGTTGATCATATATGTTCACAAGGAATCATTGACTATAATGTCATTAAATGCTATAATATTGCTCAAAAGTGTTTCCAACAACTATGCAGTATTATATGATCAGATAAAATATGAGACCGTGCATGTTCTTTGTTCGTTGACCATGTCACCAAATAGAATAATTATTTCTATTGTGGAGGAAGTACAACAAGAACTGATTATGAACAGTTTCTATCATAAATTGGTTGTAAAGCAAGGTATTTGTATCAATGTTTTCAAATTTCTTGTATCATTTTATTTTATTTTCGCAGTCGATTATGTTCAACAACAATTTAAAATTCCTTTGCTATTAGATTTAAATATAGAGGAGACTCAAGAATCATCCAATAAAATTATAGTACTCAATGAAGATATTGAGTGTGATGGAGAATCCACAAAGAATTACCAAACTGTTGGACAAGATGGACAAGGAGGATCTGAAAAACAAGAAGATCATAGTTTATCTTTCAAATATCATTGTTAAATTATCTAAATTATGATCGAGGATGTTATTATAGAAACATTGAAAAGAAAAAATTATAAAAAAAAATTCCATTCCTACAAATTTATAGGTCAAGACAATTTGATTGTTTATGAACATGTGAATTCTCCACAACAAGAGCATGGATCCAGGATGTTCGTGGATATTATCCAACCAATCTCGTTGGAGTTGGGAATATTGGAGAATAACATACCAAGTAGGGATTTAGGGGAAAAACACGGTAGCTACATCACTGTTACTCTCCATTCAAATGTTGGTCAATCACTAGAAGGTAAGAGACAATTATGTTTTTTCAACCTAATTTGGAAAAACAAATTTATTATGGAATATATGACAGTCATGCACTATTTCTATGCAGCTCCCCACACAAGAATGTTGTTGATATTTAGAATGGAAGGTTTTCTATTTTACAAGAAAGTCACTGAAAATGCCTGTAAAGGGGGAAAAAGGGTGAATGAAAATATTGATGAATAATTACTTTAATTACAAGGGAACATTATGTAAATTCCGACCAAATGTGATAATATTTTCAAAACTATGTCTTGCAAAATTTGATGTTGGAATTTGGTCAACTAAAGGTGATATTAATGAAGTATATTTTGTCAATGCAAATAAAAAAATATTAGTTACTAATAAACCATTGATTATTTTTTATTTTAATAGAGTCGTGTTACATGCAATACATTTTAAAAAAAATCAGATTGCCAAGAACACCAGATATTGAAACAAACACAAAGATTTATTTTGTACGCCCAAGATTTAAGGATTTTTTTGAAAAATGCTTTAGTATATTTGAAGTGGGTGTATGGACATCCGCGCAACAACAAAATGTCGATGAATTTTTGCCGTCATTATTTGAAATTATAGGATTGAAAAGGAAACAATTTAGAGTTATATTAACACAAGATGCATTAGAAACCCGTGTCAACCCTTCTCTTTACTTTGTTAGTATATTGTTGTTAGATGCATATGCTTTGTAACTCGTCTTGTGATTATATTGTATTATCCCACATTCATGGGGAGTAATAGTAACTTATATTAGACTTAGTATATAAGTGTGTATTTATCCCACATTCAAGGGGCGTAATAGTTGTTTAGATTAGACTTAGTATATAAGTATGTGTTGAGTCCAATGAAGAAATCCACGAGTTATTTGTATTCATCTTTCTCAAAGGAGGTTTCCCCCTCGAAGTGGCATGCGATCAATAATTTCCTTCTGTGTTCTGTTATTTCTGTTATATCGTGCATTTTCATTATTTACTGCTGAAGGTTTCCCACATCTGGTATGCTGGAATGTTTACCATTTTTTTTCACAGTGGCTTCCCAGCGCTGTGATTATTGCAGTAGTTCTTCTTTGCATCTATATTGTTCATTTCAATTGCAAGTTTGGATCAGGGAATAATCCCTATCTGCTTAACTGTGGGAAGTACCTGGGCATAGCCCTAAAACTCATTGTGAGGAGTGCCACATGAACCCCGAAGTAGTTTTCCATTGAGAGGACCTTCTAGTGAAAAGGGAAATGGCCCCTACCTAGTTTAGTTCCCACCCGCCAGGTAAACCAAAAGTTATCGTTTGTGGCAAAGCGGTTATCAGTTTTACCTAAGTCGTGGAGTGAGGGGTACTACCCCAATACACAAGTCGTTAGAAAACATTGGTAGTCAAATGAATACCCTAAATATTTAGGAAGTTGAACATACATGTGGTCCATATTTATTACCAGTTGATTAATAACATATTACATCTGTCCAGGGCTGTCATAGATCAATTCCATAAAAAAAAATTGTTTTCTCGCCATATCGTATTTTCTTTATCTTTGTTTCCCTTGAAAATTCATTAGTGCCCCTGCAATTCCATTCTGCCTGTTTCCTTCCTTGAGCACCCTATACCAAATTCCACTTTTCGAAGCCATAAATCCCACATTTTTCTATTTTAGGTTTTGCCATAACTTCTTCGATTCTCACCCAATCACCTTCAAATTTCACCACAATGTTCATTTCTTATTTTCGCTTCCTTGTCCCTCTGTGACAAAATTTCGCATTCTTTAACCCCACTTCAAAAATCCCCAATTTATGCTTTCTTGACTCTCAGAAAGTGTCCAAAACCTAGTCAAACCCCAATTACCCATCATAGTTTTTCCCAACTCCAAATTGTCCTTCTCTAAAAAAAAAAAAAAATTTCTACCCTTTCCCAAAAAAAAACAAAAAACACATGGTTATGGTTTCCACCCATGCAGGAGAAAACAAACAAATGGAAGATGAACTTGTCGCCCTCAAGACCAAACTCCAAGATCTAGATGAAAAAAATATCGGCCTCCATCTTCAGCATTCAGCTATGAACAATAGACGACGACTAGAGTCTTCTACAAACACTGGTTTCTCTTCTTCCAACAATTTTTGTGGGTCGAAGATTGATTTTCCTCGCTTCAATGGTGATTATCTGACTGGATGGACATACAGGGAAGAAAAATATTTTATTCTGCATAACACTTTTGATGTCAACAAAGTCCCACTTGCATCCTTTCATTTGGAACATGAAGCCCTTCAATGGTTCCATTGGTACATCAAAGCTCTTGAAGAACCAAATGGACATATTTTTACCAACTCCTCTTGCAACGATTTGGACCTAGTGATTTTGATCACTTCACAGGATCACTCACTAAACTTTGCCAAATTGGCACTATGAGAAAGTATCCAGTAGAATTCGAGAAACTAGCTAATCACACAGAAGGATTGGTTGATTCATTCTACAGTAGTTGTTTTATCAGTGGTATGAAGGATGCAATCCGATCTGAGGTTAAAATGTTTTATCCCAATAGAATGATAGAATCCATAGGGTTGGCTAAGTTAGTGGAGGACGAGTTCATAGCTCAACAGCAATCCAAATCCACTTTTTGTTCCATTCATAAATATGGTTTTCCAAATACCTCCAAAACTCCTAGAACCACTCCTATAAAGCATTTGTCTGAAGCCGAGATGCAGGAACGTAGAGAACAAGGGCTTTGTTATAATCGTGATGATAAATCCACATGAGGACATAGATGTGTTGAGAAAAAAGTCTATCTCTTGGATGTGGAATCTTCGCCTGGACCTAAAATTTGTGAAGATACTCAGGATCCAGTAGATGATCAGGTCAACATTTGGTATCCCCCTATTGACCCTCCTTCTTAGGAAGACAACCCAGAGATATCTCTCCATGTATTAGTCGAATTCACCACCCCCCAAACCATGTAGGTTAAGGATTTATTCAAGAAGCTCCCTCTTATAATACTCATTGATTCTGGTATCACTCATAACTTCATTGACCATCAGATTGCCAAACAGGTTGATTGTTTTGTCCATCCTTACTCCATATTTGAAGTCATGATTTCCAATGGGGGCACCTTACCTTGCAAGGGGACGTGTCACCATGTTTGTATCTCTATTGGATATTATAACTTGTGTTCTGAAATGTTTTCCTTGCCCTTAGTTAGATGTGATGTGGTTTTGGGTGCTCAATGGTTACTCACACCTGGACCCATCTTATGGGAGTTTGCTGAACTTTGAATGTATTTTTTAGTAATTGGGAAAAAACACACATTGAAGGTCTTACAACCAGGGTCTCTCGGCATCATTAGTTCACATCGCATGGAAAATATCCTTAAGAAGAATTCACATGGTGTCATCACTCAGCTCCATTCCATTCATATGCAGCCATCAACGATCTCCACTAATCCCTTGGATATACAACAAATTTTGGACCTATATGCATGTATCTTTGATGAACCAGTGGGATTTCCACCTTCAATACCAGAGGATCGTCGTATTATGCTCCTTTATGGAAGCATCACTCCCGACATCAGGCCATATCACTACTTGTTTCACCAAAAGACAGAGATTGAGATGCTCGTTCGGGACTTGCTAAAACAAGGTATTATTCGCCCTAGTATCATGTCCTTTTCTTCACTGGTTCTTCTTGTCTGAAAAAAAGATAGGTCATGGCGCCTCTGCATTGAATTTCGAGCACTTAATCACATCACAATCAAGGATAAGTTTCCAATTCTTTTTTTTTATGAGATTCTTGCTGAGCTTCATGGTGCTTTTTTTTGTCCAAGTTGGATCTTCGTTATGGGTATCACCAAATTCAGGTTCATGAGGATGATATACGTAAAATGGATTTCCACACATATGAAGCCCACTATGAGTTTTTTGTCATTCCCTTTGGCCTCACGAATACTCATAAGGAATATCATCACGATCAGGTGTGCTCATCAAGAAGCTCAACCAATTTGGAACTGGATAATGAAGGATCCATCATTTTGGAGTCGGAGGACATCCTTAATAGACGCACTCGTCAAGTTCACTCTCGATCCATCACATAGGTATTAATTCAGTGGCACAGCATGCAACCAGAGGATGCTACATGGGTGACCACTCCTTCAGATTCAACAACAATTTCCACATCTAAAGCTTTGAGGACAAATATTTTATAAGAGGGAGGGGCCATTAAGAACCCATGTAAACCCTTCTATTTACTTTGTTTGTATATTGTTGTTGGATGCATATGCTTTGTAAGTCATCCCATGATTATATTGTATTATCCCACAGTCATGGGGAGTAATAGTTGTTTAGATTAGACTTAGTATATAAGTACGTGTTTATCCCACATTCATGGGCAGTAATAGTTGTTCATATTAGACTTAGTATATAAGTACATGTTGAGTCCAATGAAGGCATCCACGAGTTATTTGTATTGAGCTTGCTCAAAAGAGTTTTCCCCCTCAAAGTGGCCTACGATCAATAATTTCCTTATGTGTTCTTTTATTTATGTTATATCGTGCATTTGCATTATTTATTGTCGAAGGTTTCCCACAAGGTGATTGTTCTCAGATGTCCAAGGAGGGTTATTGTGGTGATGGGAATCCTTATATATTTCTCAAATCATTAAAAAAAAATTGGTACATTTTGATCCATGGTTACGATGTTAGAAATACAGTGAAGATGACTCGAAATAAAAACATGGTTGTAATAAGGAAGGGAATTGTATTGTTACAAATAGTTATACTTGCACAATGCCAATGATACATTCTTGTTAGCTCAATGATGGCCTTGCTTTTTGCACTGGAATGGTGTGAGCAATGTCAGGCCAATTGTAAAAAATATGAAACTACTTTGTTAAATATTACAGTTGCATTTTGTTTGTCACAAATAAACTTGTTGGGTTTTTGTATATTCAATTGTGTGATTACAATACTTGTAAAGTGTTGATTTTGGTTTTCAAAAGTGTAAAATCATAACTTGAAAGTGCCAAAATAAATTTTAAAATCACACATTTAAGTATTGAAATTATCAAAAACAATACTTCAAAAGTGCAAAAACAGGTTCTAAATGTGAGATTATCATATTTATCATTATTGGAAAAGTGAAAAAAAAACAATTTAAAAATGACAATATAAAAAGGCAAAAGTACACTTTTGGAACTTGGAATTGGCACTTTTGGGACCAAATATTTCACTTTAGAAACCTTGATTTTAGGGTTTAGAAAGGTTGTTTTTTACTTGTCTTCAAAGGGACTTGAACTAGAATATGTCGAAATTTAATGAAATAGGTGTTTGTTCTTCTAATTCTCTTAATGATGGTTTGATTGGATCAATATTATTCCAAAGAACACTTAGTGGAGTTTCTCTGAAATAGTACATTGAGTTGCTTGGATCATTCTATCGTTGCTTTCATGATTTAGAAATAGTATTTTTTAATCATTTTCAACTTCTAGTCCACTATGATGTCGGTATTGATTTATTATCTACACTTCAAAAAAGTAAGACTACCCATATTTTGTATCATATTCAAAAATGGAGTAGACTGAAGAGGATAATAAAGGATAATATTATCCCTGTGTTTCTTTTGGAATGGTTTTTAAATTACTTGGTACCCTATATTTCCAAGGGTGTTTCCACTTTAGGGGTGATTATTGAAGATGAAGCCATACTTAAGGCCCAGTAGTTAGATTTGATTTCTCAGTCTAATATTTTATATGAAATTTTTCCTAACACACCAGTACCAAACACTAATCCTTCAAAACCTAAACTAAGATCGCATGCCAATGGCATTGTTGGTTTTGTAATTAATGCTATTGTGGAAGCAATTACTAATTAAATGAAAAATATGTTGATTCAATAATCTGTACCAAGAGCAGTTAATGTTGCATCTACTCCTCAAAAAAACTATTGTACATATTGTGCAGGCTAATCCAAAGGGTCCCCATCAACCTAATGGAAATAAGAATAATAAGAATAAGAAAGGAAAAGAAAATTTGAACAAACCTTAAAACAACGATAATGCTAGAGAGGCTATAAAATAACGTAGAAAGTAAGGTTCCCTTATAAACTCTACAAGGGAGGTCATCTTACTCGCCAATGACCCAAAATGGTAGAAGCTTGAAATTTTTTGGCACAACATTAGCTTGTAGTGTTAACCGATTTGTTCGCACAAGGACAACATATGGATTTTAGATCTTCCAATACTGTTGGAAATACCCATGGGGGTACTCAAAGTGCACCTTCATATGGTCAATCGTTCATCCATATGGTGGGTTTGGATGTTTTATTATCAACTAGAGATAAATATTATGGTAATCTTGAGTCTTCTTCGAAAGACAAATCAATTACTAAACCACATACTCCTCTCCATATAGAGAAACCTGTGGGAAACACGATTCCAAGAATATTGAAAGGTGTCTATAAAATATCTTATCACAATCAAAATATTAGATTTGCACCCAACTATTCTATTGTTGAGGATTTAGCTCAAGCTCCTTGTTCCATGTCTTCTCTTGAAGTACTCCAAAGTTTCCCTCCGCAATGGAGTGCTTTGTTCTGCTATCGAAAATACAGATTCCTCGAATGCTCAGGTCATCAAGTTAGATGTTAATAATGTCAAACCACACCCTCCAAGTCATGTTTCCTTCCAATTCAGTGTGTTTCACTCCAGAAATAATATTGGATGGACTTTAATTGATGAGGGCACATCTACTTGTGTTATGGCTTGTCTTGTTGGAAAGCTATAGGCTCTTTTGAAATTGTTCGAACTCCCACGTTGCTTACAGATTTTGATGGATTATATTTTCGACCACATGGAATAATCCCCTCCTTTTTTTAAGTTAGGAGGTAATATTGTTTTGATGTAGGTAGATTTAGTTGATGCATCCATCAATTACAACCTTTTGTTGTGACATACTTGGACATATGCAATGGTTTCCATTGTATCTTCAATTTTTCGAGTGTTATTATTTTCTCATGAGAAAAAAATCACTATTATCGATCAATTATCAGTCACTTGAACTAATGCCATAATGCTCCAGGATACAACGTTCCATGGATTGACAAATCTCATCCAGCGATAGAGAATATAGGGGTTGGTATGTATCCTTCATTGATGAGAACGTTTAATTTTCTAAGTCCCGCTTTTTATATCAATTCTACCATGGTTTCTACTAATTTTATTTTCAAACATCATATCTTCATGATCCATGGTTCCTTCCTTCTTCATCAAGTTTGGTGGAAGAGTCTCATCACTATGGGGTGACTTCACCTCTGTATACAGTTGAATTGGCTTATCAAGGAGTCCAATATACCATTGTAGACATTCAAATTCAATTTCTCTAGTCATTGAAGAGTTGGATCTAAATACTCATCTTGTTTAGGTTGTTGATTCCTTTGATTCTCTTTATTCTATTTGTACAATCTTTCCTTCAAACGAGGCTATTCCAGAAGCTTTAATAGGGCCTGAAATTCCCTAGGATGATCTACATCACAGGTCCTATTTTCTTCCATCTATTGATAGAATTGAGAAATGGGATTTTCATTTTAACTTCGCTAAAGATGATGATAACCATTTGAAACATTTAGCAAAGAAGGGAGTACTTATTGAGGGAAACATAGCCAATCAGACACTATTTTGATTAACATCTGTAGAAATCCTGAAGTCGTGGAGAATGTGTTTATTGGTGTGAACTGTTCCATGACATAGGTTCCCATATATACTGAAATTTTAAAGGATTTTTTTTCTTCTATTCATATGAGGATATGTCAGGAAACGACCCTTATCTTATTGGACATGAAATTAAAACTTACGAGAAAGTTAAACATGGTCAATAGAAACTTTTTCCAGTTAATCCTAGAAAAGTAGCAGTTATCAAAGATGAAGTAGAAACACTTCTTAAGGAAATTTTTATTTATCATGTTTCCTTAATTGAATGGGTATCCATTCTAATTCATGTGGATAAGAAGCAGGGCACTATTTGTGTTTTCATGGATGTTTGTGATTTCAACAAGTTTTGTCCAAAGGACAATTTTCCTACACCATTATCGATCAAACTATTGATGATTGTGTTGAGAGTGAGATATTTCTAGGTTATAATAAAATTCAATTTTTTACTAAGGATCGACATAAAGCAACATTTATATGTCCTTGGGGAACCTTTGCTTACCGAAAAATGCCTTTCAGCCTTAAAAATGTTGGGGCTAGTTTCCGGCAAGCTATGTCTTTCTCTTGTCATGATATGAACCACGTGGTAGAAGCTTATATTGATGATCTAGCAGCTTGTTCTTGAAAGAAACGAGATCATCCTGCCCTTATTCGCCTTATGTTTGAACAATGCATAAATTATAAGATTCATTTGAATCTGCATAAATGTATTTTTTGTGTCGAGTCTAGACATCCTTTGGATTTCATAGTGTCCAACAAAGGGATTATGGTCAATTATTTGAAACTTGAGGCTATTGTCAAATTGCCTCCTACTTGTAATATTCGCTTGCTTCGAAGTTTACAAAGAAAAGAGAATTTTCTTATACTTTTTATTGTTAATTATGCCAAAATAACCACAAGTTTTATTTGTTTATTAAAAAGGGGAATCTCGTTTATATGGGACAATATTTCTGAAGGTTCTTTTGAAGCCCTTAAAAAGGATCTTATAATAGCTCCTTTACTTAGTCCACCAGATTATACGAAATATTTTTTGTTATATAAGCCGCATTGAAATCCACAGTTGGCATGGCTTTCAGTTCAGGAGGATGATACTCTTCAGGACCACATCATTTATTATCTTAGTCGTGCATTAATTATCACTAATTTAAAATATTCCCATGTTGAGAAATTATATTTGGCGGTTGTTTTTTCCGTTCAATGAATTCACCACTATAATTTGTTACGCAAAACCATTGTTATTGCATATGTTAATCCATTTCAATATGTTTTAACCAAATGAATAACCACGGAATGGATTATCATTTTAGAAGAATTTGAATTAGACTTTAATTACACTAAGTCTAAAATGTCTTTGGTTATTGTTGAACTCATTGTGGAGTTTCTGAGTGAAGAGTGTGATAACATTGCATATGACTCATTCTTGTATGAGTGTATTTTTCTCATTTATTCATCGGACCTTTGGTACAAATAAATTATTATATATCTACAAAGTTTGAAGTGTCCTCGAAGTTTTTCACAAGATGATCAACGACACCTTCATCATAATGCTAAGAATTACCTTATTGCCAATGACACATTGTATTATCTGGGGGTTGATTCGTTTTTGTGTTGATGTTTGACTCATGAAGAAGTTGAAAGTGTTTTGAACGACTCTCACAATGGAACACGGTTGTGAACACGTGCATCTCATCTTTCTGGTTTGGAAACCACATAGAAAAATTTGGGCACGAGACATTTTTGGCTCACGATCTTTAAAGATTGTATTGAATTAGTAAAAAGAGGGTGTGCTTGTCGTATATTTACTAAAAATATGTGTGCATGTCGTGATCCATTATTTCCTATCATCATTGTGGGCACTTTCACTATGTGGGGGTTTTATTTTATGACTTACAACCCAACTTCGGTTCGGGGGAACAAGTATAGTATTTTGGTTTTTGACTATTTTACTAAACTGGCAGGGGCCATTTTAATACTTGGGGAAATTACCACTTATTTTTTATTCAACCATATTGTTTCTAGGTTTGGTGTCCCGGGAGAGATTTTCACTAATCATGGAAGTCACTTTCATAGTAAAATGATGACCAAGTTGACCACTAATTTGGTTTTTAAGCAAGAGCATTCGTCTCCATTTTATCTTCAAGCAAATGGTTAAGGATGAAGTTGTTAATAAGACTCTGAATACCATTTTCCAACGAAGGGTTAGTGTTAGTATTTTTAATTGGAATATAATGTTATATCCAACATTATGGGCATACCGAACCTCTATAAATACTTCTATGGCTTTTTCTCCTTTCCAACTCGTTCATGGAGTTTAGGTGTTCCTTTCGATTTAATGCAAAAATTCCTCATTGAAACTTGTTATTAATCTCCTTCCCTACACTTCTCCTTTAGAAGAATGTTCAATTAATTTAGAACATCTTGATGGACAACGTCAAGATGCAGCTATGGCGAATGAAGTGCATAAGAATCTTGTAAAAAGTAAATATGATAAGTGTCTGTCCTAGTGTTTTCTATGAAGGAAATCTAGTTTTGGTGTATGATCAAGATAAAGGTTCCCTATGGGCAGGTAAATTTAAATATATGTGGCTTGGACCATATATCATCACTAAAATGTTTAAAAAAACAACTTACAAATTACTTGATTATAAGGTTAATAAGTTGGTCGATCCCAAAAATGGGCTCTATATGAAAAAGTATTATGCTTACGATTTCAAGTTGCGGTGTGTACTCTTTCTATCTAATATATACATTTGTTCAGAAAAAATGTATCTTACACATCTTGCCATTTTACTTATTTTGTTGTTTCTTGTATAATCATATACTTTTGAAATGATGGATTATATATGTTTCATTGATGGTGCTAGTCACCATACCAAGAATCTTGATTCAGCTACATGGGTGATTTATTCTCCTATTGGTCATTTGGTTACTTCAGGTGGTGCTTGTCTTGGACCAACAACCAATAATATAGTTGAGTATAGTGTTGTAATTGAACTCTTAAGTGATGTCATTTCTCATGGCATTCAATATATCGAGGTTCATCCTGATTCTAAATTGGTCATGTCTCAATTGCATTGTGAATTCTAGATTCGTGATCCTACATTATTTCAACAATTTTTATGGGTGCAACTTCTTAAACGACAATTTATTATTCTAACTTATTCTCACATTCCAAGGGATAAAAATCTCGTTACATATGCATATTCTAATTAGGTTTTGTATTGGCATTTGTATTATCTTTAAATAGAAAGCGATAAACATTTTTTTGTATACACCACATAAATTATATGCAAAGCAAGTTTATAGAAGTAAAGTCATCGAGGAAAAAAAAAATATATATATATATATATATATATATATAAAAGTGTCCAATGTTTGTCAAAATACAAAAATGTTGGATCTACTATCATACAAAAATGGGTATTTTTAGCCTCCATTATACATCAACATCATGAAATATCTATATGGACCATCTACAATTCATGTCTCTCACGATAGCACACGATAACACCTGCCACCCTCCTGAATATTGTACCCACGGGTGAGGTACTCCAACCATTTGTTGGTGCATCTCCTCTAGAATATCTTCCATCTCTACCATAATGATTTGCTTGATCAAATGGTTTAGATTTCCAATGGCATTCTCTAATGTCATGTTGGCATCTATGGGATCTCCACCTCGTTATCTACGTCTATATCAAGTGAATAACTCAATACGGGTTGGTCCAATATCTGCACATGATTAGTTTATGTTCACCTCTAAAATTATTGTGTTTTACTTTCACAACTTATAAATAAATATCCTAACCCACAGGGTGTATAATAGATGATGAATGGGTGTACTATTAAGGCACTCATTGTAAGGTCACTGGTTCAAAGCTCTGTGGGTATTAGCTTACCAAAAACAAATCCTAAAAATTTATATAACGAAAATGATTTAAAAAAATTACCAATAACACCAAGTGCACTCCTGGGAGGCATTGCCGTGTTAGGATCTCTACTAAAATATATCCCCTCATAAGGGTAGGCACTTGGAACTCCCACCAAGAGAAGAGGTCATCCTCATAAGGGATAACAACTCTCCCTCCCCCAAGTCATAGCATAATTCATGTCCATGGAATCATGACAGGATCTCGTAAAGGTCTTAGCTCTACATATACTTGTGGGCTCGTGGAAGGATCTTGCTCAAAGAAGAAAGTGCACAAGATACTTCCAAAACCAAATGTATTCATATTTCCTGTCTTGCACCCTATTAATTGGGATTTCATACATCGTAACAAAGCAGTGCTCAAATCATAAAATGTCAACTATAAGCATTGTACCACATAGAACATATGTGTTCTCAATGTCTTGTGAGGTGTTTTTATCCCATGATACAACCAATGGTCGTTGTTATGATTTTGAGACTCAAGTCCTCTATGTCTCAAATAGACACTTATGTCCCTGTATTTTGAGATCTTACCATGCAATATACAGCCATGGGTTACTCTATGGTCATGCCCCCAATGCTGCAAGCTTTGAAGCTCGGTACATGTCCTCAGCATGAAATACCATAAGGAAGTTTATGTCCTCGGCCTCTATTTTTAGAGTGTGTCCACCCATCATAAAAGCATTGACCTTGAGATCCCAATACCCTATCAATAGTTGCATCAAATGTTTTTTAGTACACGTATTGTTTGCTTCAAATAATTTCTTCAAACCATAATTGTGAAGTGCTTCCATCACTTCATGGTCTTCTAGAGATTCATTGTCAATGTCTTCATGTCTGAGATCCTAATACCCTATCAATAGTTGCATCAAAATTTTTTGAGTGCACATATTGTTTACTTCAAATAATTTATTCAACACACAATTGTGAAGTGCTTCCATCGCTTCATGGTCTTCTAGAGCTTCATTGTCAGCGTCTTCATGTTCCCTCTCTCTCCATTCAATCACCACTATGCCAAAAGGAAAGAAATTTTAGTTAAAAAATCAATTTTTTTTCCCTCACGCACTCATTCATTCCCTATAATGTTTATAGGCATGTATATGCACTCCATGTAGTGTATACAAGTGTGTATATGGATGCCATATGTGTTTCGCAACACAATAGGGTGTGTATGTCGCTTTTTCTAAATAGGGGTGGTTTATAATATGAAAATTGTGACTAAAATGCATTAAAAATTGAATAAAATGGAAGCAAAGGTGAATACCTCTTACCTGGATTTAACAATACCTCGATTGAACACCCACATCTCTCATAATCTCTCACCAAAGTTTGAGGTTTTCTCCACTTTCAAAACACTAATTTCCCAATTTTCAAAATGAAATAGTTAAAATGAATTTTTCCCTGAATATATAACTTCTTTTAGCCACTTTTGTATAGTTTTTGTCATGTCCTCAATCATCTAAGTGATCTTTTAAGATGCAGGGGAACCCCTTTAGTGTTCTTAATAACCCCAATACCATTTCGGAATACCAAATTTTTCTCCTTTGTATCGAAATCCCGACTTCATGATTCACAAAAATCTTGTACACGACCGATTATTAGTTTATCACGCTTAAACAGATCATTAACTTGGCCTAATAGCTAGTTCGACTTTTACAACCATGTCAATGTTTCGATCCGCCAAATTAATAGCTCAAATTCATTGTCTCTACTTTTCCCTACCGATTCTAATCATTTTGTACACTGAAATTAGAAGCGGAGATCGAAAGAGACCAATCTCTTTGTTATCAACCTCCCCGACTTTTCGACCTCGACGCCCTGAATTCGGTAGTTGGAACCCAGAACACTTAACGATACTCCAACCAAAACCATCCCGACGTTTCGACTCCAACAATACCAATGTTGGGAGTCGAAAGTTGGCACCACGTGTCCAACTTCCAACTGAACAATCTGACGCTACCAATGTTGGGAGTCGAAAATCAGCATTCACCACACGTTCTTCACAAATTATACGTCAATTCTGATGTCAGCACCGAAACATCAACACCAAATCAATGGCTCATATTAAATCTGGTTGGGAAATCAACGGTAGCGATTGCTCCAATTCTCATTGGCCAACACTTGGTCATTTTTCCAATTTTTGGCTTGTGCATCATCCCATCAGTTTGGCCATCGAACTTTAACGGTGATATTCCTTCCTTGAACAATTTCAACCATGGAACCTTGATCCTAGTATTTGAAAACCTTCACAATTACCCCTGAGTTGGTTCCTTATGGGATTATGGCGTGCATGCAAGTTTCCTCCTTCCTCGAAACGACTATGCAGGGTTCATAACTTAAGAAAATGCAACTAACCATGCACAACATGCATTTAATCCATATAACTGTGCAACTAATGCATAAAAACAATTTCGTAACACATATTTAACCAGACATAAGCCAAACATGAGGATTACTCTATTACAGCCATGAACAACTATTGCATTAAGGAATTCAAACTCTATGAGACGATCCATTCTTCATGCACATATAGTCATGCAAAACATAACTATGCATAGAGGTAACTTGATTTACATTTATTATCAATATTCATTGAGCAGTCAAACCATATAAGTAAATTAAACATTCCTCAACAATAAGTGGACATTTAAACACCACATAAATACTTATCTTTCAAGAAATTGTTCAACAATTGGCTATGTGAGTGCAATGTTCCACCCAACCGTAGGTCTCTGCTTCGCCTATATTCTTTCAGCACTTAGAGACCACCCCCGAGCTAGGCTATGATACCTACTAAATAGGAACTAGACTAACTCACTTATATCCAAAACCATAACCATCCATGCTAATCCAATAACCTATTGGTTTTATCAAGCATATAGGGAGACAAAAGAAGGGAATGTTAAGCCAGTGAGCTTAACCACAAAGCTACAAGAATCTCATTCAGTTCATATATCCATATACCCATAATACCTACCGCACCCAACATAAGGAAGGCCGCCCCCTTCACTGCTACACAATCCCTCAGGAAACCCTTCCCTCCAGTGTTATTCAAGGTGGGCATAGAAAGGATGCGGCTACTAACTTCTCAGATATTTTTCGTCTTCACTATGTAAATAGGATGTGGCTACTATTTTCTTGTTCATTCTCGAGTCTATGTTTCCTCATACACTTATTATGTCATGTTTGTTGTTCAAGGGAAGTTGTTATCTTGTGTTGGCCACTCCTCAGAACTCTTGACTTTTCCATGTCATCCTTCCCATGTGTCAAGTACATTTCAAAATTAATTAGATCATCCTTCCAAATATTTTTCCTTCTTCTATACCTCATGTTGGATGATGGGGGGTTCCTTAATTCCCTCCTTCCAGTATATCACTTCCCATTGACTTCCACTCATTTATTTTGGGATACAGATATAGATTTGTTTAGTACCTTCAAACTTGCATTCATCGGTGTCAAGTTTCCTCACCACTGACGACAGGAATACATAAATGCCCCCTGATCGTTAGAGTCTATAAGTGTTCGATATCAACTCATTTATTTGCACTTGTTAGATTTTACTAGGTACCTTTCTACTCACAATCATTATCAATGAGTTGGCCCACATTTGTTAATGGTATACATTAATGATCGATTATCAAATGTTGTCTTACTATGTTCGACTTCAAAGACATGTATTCACATGGTTTAGACTTGTTCCTGCAATGGTTTGGTTTGAATACCTCAACTCCATTATATCATCACCTCTGTTTGATATGACTCGAGTTACAATGGATTGTCATTTACCCATTTTATGACACTAGTACTTGTGAAGATTGATCTGTTCAATACTTGTTTACATATATCTTCACTTGATTTTGAGACATAGATCCATTGCACATTGCTTCATGCTTATGATCTCTTTTTGACATGTCTCCACAATGTATTCATTTTTCATGACCATGATCACAACTTATATATCTCATGGATCCATAGTGTACTTGATTTGGCATCCATGCTTGTTGCAGTTGCTCTTTAGCATGTGTATGCCCTCCTTGGTAAAAGAGAGTTCTGACTTGCTTTTTTGTAGGTTACTGCCTATGGCTAGTTTTGAAGACTTCTCTCGGGTCTACCTTGCATTTACTTCTGAAGATTTATAATGTATTTCGGTCATCAGTTATCCTTCTAACCTCGCACATTAGGGGAGAATCTGTTATAGCATATTTTTCCACATCATTTGCAAAGATGCCCATCTTGGACTTATCTATGATCTTCCCCCCTTGCAAACTTCTTTGTCCTATTGTGGATCATTTATGATATCCCTTCTTAGTAAAAAACCTTAAAAAAACCCTTGTTTTTCTCATACGTTCCCTATCAATGGATAGCCCACGTATACACATCTTTGCAATGTTTAGTCCGCGTATGCAACTGTTTTGATGTAAAGTATATATAATTTTATTTTTTCAAGAAAAGTGTATGAATTTTACCGATACTAACCTCTTTGTTCTCATAAATAACTACCCCTAACTTCCTTAATTGCCTCCCCAAAAGTATTGTTATACCAAAATCTCGTCACCCTCATGTTATGAGATAGGTATCCCCTTGCCTGCTCCAATCCCTCAAAGTTTTCCCTAGAGAAATGAAGGAATAAATTAACCCCTTGCAATTTTCCCTCTTTTGAGTTGGTAACGCTCTTTCCCCATTGACAAAAAGTGTTACCCCAAAAGCAAAGAGCCAGAACCGTTCCTGATACATGAGCAAAGAGTGGTGCCATTGCTTCTAGCCCTACTGCAAGAAGCGGTGCCCCCTTATCACCGCCTGTTTGCTTCATTGGAAGAGCGGTGCTCGATTTTTTAAGGCAAAAAAGAGAAGCTTCGAGAGGATTCTCGAAGCTCACCTTCATGGAACCTCATCCCTATGGTTTAGGACCAGCTAGAGCTCGAGATCCTCCCTTTTAGGATCTAATATCCACCTCACCCATGATATCCTCAACCATACCTATCCTCCCATGCCTTTAAATACTGGCTCACCCCGCATGGGCAAAGGGAGGAAGAATTGTGTTGCATACCCAAACTCTGTCAAAATCATTCTTGAGTCTTTGGGGGCAAGGTGAAGTTAGAGGCAAGGAACCATTGGACGGAACTCTCAACACCAAGGCATTAAGTTTGTAGTCTCTCCCATCATTTATTAATAAAGAATGTCTTTTATTTCCCATATTTACTGTTTCATATGTTTATATTGCTTGATTACGTGGTCACAAGTATAGATCTACTTGATTATATTATATGCTATCATGTTTTCTTTGTTATCTTCCATCTTTTACAAGTTCTTCAGCAGTAAGCTTCAAGGATAGCGAGGATAGCCTTTGAGAGAAGCATCATGGCATTCCATTCAAGTGATTAACCATATCTAGCGAGAGTCTAGCATTCCATGTTTGTGTTTTGTTCTAGATCTGAACCATTCAGACTAGGGAACCAACTCTTGTCCACAGGAGGTGTGTATTTTCGGCTAAAAGGGAGGATCTCGAGATCCAACTGGTCCTAAACCATAGGGATGAGGTTCCACGAAGGTCAGCTTCGAGAATCCTCTCGAAGCTTCTCTTTTTTGCCTTCAAAACTCGAGCACCGCTCTTCCAATGAAGCAAACATGTGGTGATAAGGGGGCACCACTTCTTGCAGTAGGGCTAGAAGCAATGGCACCGCTCTTTGCTCATGTATCAGGAGCAGTTCTGGCTCTTTGCTTCTGGGGTAACGCTTTTTTTCAATGGGGAAAGAGTGTTACCAGCTCAAAAGAGGGAAAATTGCAAGGGGTTAATTTATTCCTTCATTTCTCTAGGGAAAACTTTGAGGGATTGGAGCAGACAAGTGGATACATATCTCATAACATGAGGGTGACGAGATTTCGATATAAAAAGTATAAAAGAGGAAAGAAATAAGTTTAGAAGGAGAGGAGAAAACCTATTGCATCATAGTGTTGGCATTTTATTCATAGAATCCACAATCCTAGCTCCATGTCTACAAGCTTTTCCATTTTCTAGAAATATGCATTTTTTGTAGTCTTCACCTTTGATTAAGTTAGAAAAATATCTTTCATCTTTCTCAGACTTGCCTTGAGTAGAGCATGAAGAAGTATTGCACGTGTGTGATCCAGATGGAGGAGTTCATACTCTGATTCCAAAACAATGTCGCAACAAAGAACAGCTGAAACCATTCTTATGTATTGTTGTTATATTTGTATAAATATCTTTATTTCCCATCCAATTTATGTGTTAAGTTCATGTTTATGATATCTTCATTACTTAATACATTTAATTGCAGTCAAATCTTTCTATATTTGCAGTCATTCTTTGTTGTGTTTCTGATTGCATCTTATTTGCAGATATCCAAGAGAGCAACAATGTCACAAGGCCAATACGCTAATATTTTTCCTTGAAAACTGCTATGCGGTGACTTTGTACAGCAACTTGATCAATGTTTCATCACTCAGAGGACCATAGTGCCCTTAAGCCCTTAATTGGCTCAAACAATAACTTATCAAAAATATTCGTGGACCAAGTGCATCGAATGTTATGAAATCATTAAATCAAAATAGTAATATATTTAAAGGACACAACCACATCATCTCTTGTGCCACATTATCTCGAGAATCTATTTTGACCACATAGTCTACAAAGGTGTACATACTAAGTCCCAATCTAAATTTGAACATGTAACCTCCAAGGAGATAACATATGTACTTAACCATTAGGCCCATTCAAATTGTATATTTACACATTGTAAAACTTATTTATTTATCATAATCAATATGGTCATCGATAAATTTACAAAAAAAGATATAGTCGAACTTGGTCAATCATAAACTTGACTCAATGTTTAATAGGCTCAAATACATCACTGGCTCCTTATGTATTATCGAAGAGAACATTTTCAACATGTAACATGTTAAAACTAGTTAATATATCTTATTTGACATGGTAAAAAAACATTATTAAAACAATGTCTCTTATTTAAGATGATATTAAAATATTGTCAGTTATTCACTATATCACTATCGTAGTATCAATTTTTAAAGTCTTTGATTTTTTATTATTATTCTTAATTAAAAAGGATACAAGATCATCCCAAGGATTCCTTGGATATTGTGAATTATGTTATTATTATTCTTAATTAAAAAGGATACAAGATCATCCCAAGGATTCCTTGGATATTGTGAATTATGAGAAAGGGCTCAATTATAGTCCCGATAGTTGCAACAATAATACCATTGTGACAATTTAGAAAAATCTCATTATATGTTCGAATTTAAGAATATGTATTAAATAAATTATTATATCAAAGTATTGGATTATAGAAGTAAAAAGCATCACAAGAGAAGTTGACAAGTATGGACATTAAGTCGTATGTAGGTATTTGACCAATTTTACGTTATATCATTTGTTCAATTTGATATATAACACATTGTCTTAAAATAATGGTGAAGGAAGAATAATAATCTTTAAAAAAAAAGTTCAATGAAATAATTAATCATTATTTCTATATCTTGCAGCAATTAGATAATTTAGTAGATGTAATATAATTTACTCGATGTAAAACACAGAGGCCCTGAAGTATATGGCTCTTATCCATGTCTAGATAAAAAGATGATATAACCTTTGTTGATTTTAAAAATGGTTTTAAATGATCATTATTGATATGTTTGTGTGAAGATACAATTATAAGACGTTTTTTCTGAGGCTATGAGGTCTCGGAACGAGGACCTTTCGGTCCTATTTTTTTGTTATCCATGTCACTGGATATTGGTTTTATTCCAAAATTTGGTATAAGACATTTATAAGAATTTTTATTGAGAATGATCCATTTTTTGGGGTTTTGAAGTGTTAACATTGGTGAAAATGTACATTGAATTCAATCTTGAATTCAATATCGAATTTTTTTTTTAATATTTAGATAAGAAGAAAACTTATAAAATATATATATTTTTTACTTATTGTTAAATATATTAATTAATAAAAACTTGTATTTATAATTATATATTAATGAAAATTTAAAGTCTACACAACAAGCTGATTATTGGTCACCAGTTTATGTACCTAATTCTTTATATATATATAATATACAATTACAATAAATATTAACAAATTTATTTCACAAATAATTAAAAATACTCATTAAAATAAATTATTAATAATTAAAAGAACTGGCTAAAATAAACTATAAATAAACAGTAAAACAATGACATCAATAAGCATCATACTTATGAAGCACCTAAGTTCTATATTTTTGTTTTTTATTTAAATATATAACCCCAAACAAAATACATATATACTATTGGCTATATTTTTTTTTAAATCTTCACATTAATTTGGTTGCATGACTTTGTAAATGTATAAATTGAAGATTTTGCATCATTTTAATGATTTAAGTAAGATATTGATTACATAATATCTTACATGTAAATTAAAGAATTGATATTATCAAAAATTTATGTTAGTTAGTATAATTAAGAATATTTGTAATATTGTTATTAGCAATATGTTTTCACAATTTTGTTGTTAAATGATATAATTAACAATATATTTGTTTATGGTCTTCTTTTATTGAAAATTTGGCATCTCTTTGTTAGTTAAATTTGATATCCCTCTGTTACTTAAGTATTAGTATTGATTATATAATGATGTGTACATGTAAATTAAAGAATTGATATTAAAGAGGGATGTCAAATTTAATTAACAGAGAGATGTCAAATTTCCTCCCAATCCTTTTCCCTTCGGGAACCCCCACCCCCCCATTTCCTCCCAACCGCTCCAATTTGCAAACATGTTCTCCGCCCTAGAAGTGGAAAACTCGGATCCCCCTCAATGAAAGAAAAAGCGGATACCCCACGAGAATCAGGAAAAACTGAAGAAGAGATTGGAAATATGGAACAAACTCAACCAACATTAGAAGAGGGGGGACTCCAAGACACTCAAGAAGTAGTTCTTGAAGATGAAACTTTTTCTCAGGGCTCTCAAGAAGAAGAAGAACCCTCCCTGAATGGAACAATAAGAAAGGGCAGATAGACGAATAATGAGGCCAAAGAAAAATTGTTGGAATATTTGACAATACTAAGAGGGGGGGGGGTGAATCAGTATTGGTCAATTTTAACAATTTTAACCACTTTTAATTTATTCATTAACACACATGATCAACAAAAACATACAGAACACAAATTTATCGTGGAATCCCAATTGGGTAAACCACCAACACTTCATATTACTGCAAAATTATATTTTACAAATAGTTTTTTCCTACTACTACAGACAAGGATGGTACTACACCCTATTTCCCAGCAACTACTGGAAGGAGGCTACGACCCCCTGGTTTATCAACTGCTACTAAAAGGATGCTACGACACCTTATTTACCAGCTACCACTCGAAGGAGGCTACGACCCCCTAGCAAGCTTATTGCCTGCCCTAGCACCTCCCAACCTCCCTCATATGATAATTTGATCTCTGATTGTTCTTCAATCGATTTGTCAATTGAATGTACAGAGACCCTCATTTGAATGTTTAAACCATTGTTTATATACCTTCAAACATATATATTCATTCACCAGTCACATATCTTCATCGTGACGCTTCACAGAAAAAATAAACTAATTCGAAATTACTTCTCTGTTAATCATATTTAACTCTGTTTAATTTACTAGTCGCGACCTTCCGCGGTTTCCTTTCCGCAATTGTGGGTTGCGGATTATGGGCGTGCATTTTGGTTTTTCAAAAATTGTTTCTGCAACTAGATTTTTGCACTTTCCTTTTTGCAATTACTTTTCCACGATCATCCTGAGCCATTGATTCATTGTAGACTCTTTCCTGATCGTCAATCTGAGATCGGATTGCAGATATTGCGAATTGCGGAAATGTATTTCCATTTTTCTTGAAAATGCTTCCGTAATTTGCTTTCCGCAAGGCTTCTTCCGCGTCATCGATTTCATGCGGACTCTCTCCTGATCGTCAATATGAAATAAGATTTTGTATATTGCGGATTGTAGATTTCGGGTATGCATTTCGATTTTCTTTGAAACTACTTTCGCAATTCCTCTTCCACAAAACTTCTTTTACGCCGTCGATTTCTTTGCACACTCTTTCCCTATTATCGATCTTAGATCAAATGTGGATTGAGGGTTTTCCAAATTTGTTCAAACTACTTCCGCAATTTTTCTCCCACAACTTTGTTTCCGCAATTCTTTTGAATCGTAGATTTCTTGCGGATCCAATCATGACCGTTGATATGAGATAAAATGCGGATCTTATCTTAATGTTTTGGATCATCACTCTTTCTCTTGCGGATCTTTTGTCTTTCACTAAGTTCACCATGCTATCACGTTTAATGGTTATTCCTTTGTCATTGTTGAACTCTTTTGACATCAAATAACAACTATTTTCAACATTCTCCCCCTTTGGCATTGATGGCAACATTCTCTCTTGGACAATTTTCTCCCCCTTTGACAGCAATGACAAAGGCTTCCTTCTGACAGCTCCCCCTATCAACATATATCCCCATGAGATTATGCCTTTTCTTCCTTTTTATTCATTGTAAGGAGATTACTCCCATTTTTTTCCAAAGATTCTCAAATGCTTCTTTGGGTAGTGGCTTTGTGAAAATATCAGTTATCTGTTCTTTGGTGTCAACATATTCTAGTTTGACAACCTTTTGTAACACTTGATCTCTTAGAAAGTGATATTTTATTGGTATGTGCTTTGTCTTAGAGTGCATGATAGGGTTTCTTGATATATTTATGGCACTTGTATTGTCACAACTTATCACTATTGGATCTTCATATTTTATAAGTAAGTCTTCCAATGTCTGTTTCATCCAAATGACTTGAGTACAACATGATGAAGTAGCAATATATTCAGCCTCTGTTGTAGATAGTGATATGGAGGATTGTTTCTTGCTTAACCATGATACCAAACAATTTCCCAAAAAGAATGATGCTCTAGTGGTACTCTTTCGTTCATCAACACTTCCTGCCCAATTTTCATTAGTAAATGCCTTTAGAGTGGAGTTATTTCTTTTTGGATACCATAATCCATAATCCATTGTACCTTTTAGATATCTAAGAATTATTTTTACTACAACCACATGTGTTTCTTTTGGGGCTGATTGGAATCTGCCAACCAAACCTACATCCCACATTACATCTGGTCTAGTAGTTGTTACGTATACTAAACTACCAATCATTGACCTATACATAGTATGATCCACTTCTAAAGATTTATCACTCTGTAATGTCCCAAATTTTAAATTGGGTCACAATGGGCCATGGCCAAATCACATTTTCCATATTCATGAAATTTGTCAAAGGGATGCTAAAAGTCAAATAATTTCCAAGGTGGAAAATCACTAGTTTCCTAGCTTGGGGGTGGAAGCTTTGAGATTTGGAATAAGGGGGATAATAAATGATGTTTAAAAATTAGAAGAGGATAAATATTTAATAATGTATCTTATTAAATAAATACAAGAGAAAAATGAAATGGCTATGGATAATGGAGACACATGGAGACTATGGGCCCCACTCAAGCTAGAATTCCTATGTTAAATGGCATCCTCCTCTTGTAATTTTGAATCTATGGGAAGCCTAATGTTTTGGTATGGATTATGAGGTTAATATAATTTTCCATATACTTCATAGGTCTAATTTGGGATGAATTGTAACTTACATTGGAGAGGAAGAGCCAAATGGGAGTTTCATGGACACTTGGCTAGATTCCCCTTACATTTATGCAATCTATGACACCAATGATGGATATTCTATGACAGCTATGACACGAGTCAGATCTGAAAGCTAACATACTGACATACTGACATTTCAGGACTGAATAGATCATCTTAGAGGTCGAATTTGGGAGTTGGAGAAGGCCAAGAGGCTCCTACTCAAATTTGGGAGAAGAGGGAAGGTGAAGAGAGAAGCCACATGGCATATCATGAGCAGTCACACCAATTCGACTTGGATTTGGTTTATGGATGGATTTGTAACCTTATAAGACTAATAATTTTTATAAAATATAGGGATCAGCCATGAGAAGAAGCTTTTGCTCATTTGTGAATTGTGAGAGCTAGTGGATGACTAGTTTTCTTGCTTAAGCCAATTTCGAGGGTGAAAGATTCCCATCCTAGTTGGTGTTTGGAAAGGCCACTCAGGTATTTCATGGAAATTTAATGGAGTTTTATTTGCAGGTGTAAGCTATAGGAAATCATGTGGATTCTTCTATGGTAGCACTCTCTCTCAACTATTTCCAGTTTTCACACCATATTCATGCCAATGGATGGATTGCGCTTTGGGTGAGATATTGATCTATTTGGGGAAGATTATAATGCCAATTATATTATGTTCTGATTTATATGCTCTGTATTTCATGTTCAAAAGACTCTCAGGTCGAAATACCCAAAACAATTCATGTAAAAATGTTGAACAATGAAGAAATAGTGTCATTTCCCCACTATCTTGTTGTGAACCATTGTAATGCTGATGATTTCGAATTGGGAGAGCCTTTCATTGTCCATTTCTGATTGTAATCAGTTCAATATTATCTCTTCTTCATTCTCAGAAAGTTTCAAGTCGAAATTCCCAAGAGTTGTATGTCAAAATGACTTTTGATATATGCCATGGTAATGCTTATTATTTCGAATGGAGGAATGTATCTCTGATAAATGTATGATGGATGAAATGTAATTAATGCGTATTTCAAGTCTCATGTTCATTAATTAATCATTGGAATCCATTTTACTCATTTTTATTGCATTGGGAGAATATTTGGTGCATTTTCCCCAAGGGTCGAAATTGTGACTTGGGAGTTGTTTTGGAAAGAGTCATAACAACCTGTGTAAACTGAACCATGATGCAAATGAGAATTTTAAAAGGTCCCTTACATATACCTAGACTCTTTTCAAAAATTCAAGTGACTTTGGGATCATTTGTGAATCCATTTCCGGAAATTACCCATGGGGAATTGGAGCCCCAATTTGCTAGTAAAGACTCCTACTTTGAATAGAACATCAAACAAGTTTATAGAAGTAATTGGGAGGTAAAAAAACATACATTAAAATCATATTTAAGTTATATTATCATTCATGTACCTTCGGAGAAAATTTGGAAGCATTTGGGTCAATTTGGAGGTCTAGACATCAAAACTAGTCAAGAGCCAAAATTGTGAAAAAATTGGAAAGTGGGCATTTTAATAAAATTCCAAAAAGGGGACATTACACACTCTTTCTTAATTTACAACTAGTAAACATAGGAGTACTAACAGGTTTGAATTCTTCCATTTTGAACCTCTTCAACATTTCTTTGATATACTTAGTTTGAGAAATGAAAATCCCTTTTTCTGATTGAGATACTTGTAAACCTAGAAAGAATGTTAGTTCTCCTAACATTGACATTTCAAATTATTTCTTAATTTCTGATGCAAAGTTTGCACTCAGAATTTGTAAATCACTTCCAAATATGATATCATCTACATAGACTACCACAATGATCATATTTTCATTTTCAAACTTTATGTACAAATTACTGTGAATGGCCCCTCTTTTATATTCTTGTTGTTTTAAATAATTGTCAAGTCTAGAGAACCATTCCCTTGGATATTTTTTAAGGCCATAGAGCGCTTTCTTAATTTTGCACACATAATTTATGTTTTCTGACAAGAGAAAACCTCCATGCTGCTCAATATAGACTTATTCTTCAAGTTCTCCATTCAGGAATGCAGATTTTACATCCATTTGGTATACTTTAAAGTTTTTGTAGCATGCAAAAGCTAAGAACATCCTAATGGATTCGATTCTTGCCACAAGTGCAAAAGTTTCTTCAAATTCAACACCTTCTACTTGAGCATATTCTTTACATACTAGCCTAGTAGCCTTGTTTCTTGTCACATGACCATGCTCATTGAATTTGTTTTTAAATATCCATTTGGTTCCAATAACGTTCATATCATTAGTTCTTGGGACAAGTTCCCAAGTTTGGTTCTTTTCTATTTGATCAAGCTCATCATTCATAGCACTGATCTAATCCTCACTTTTGCAAGCTTCTTTAAATGTTTTGGGTTCTACTATCGAAAGTAATTCTTGTTCTTCATCAAATCATTTTCTTCTTGTTTTAACTCCCGATTCTTTGTCGCCAATTATTTGACTTTCAGAATGATTTTTCTGGACCCACCTAGATGGTGTCTTTGTGTCTGATCTTGGGGAATATTCATTCTCATTTTCATGTGATTCTTCTTCCTCTACTTTTTCTTCTTCTTCTTATTTAGAAATATCTTCCTTTTGTGTACGTTCTTCCTTACCTTTATCATCTATTTCTTCATCATCCACACTTCTTTGAATTTGTATTCTTCTTGGTTTAGTATCATCAATAGTTACATTTGCACTTTCTATGGTCTTGTACGACCTTAGATTATAACATCTGTATGCCTTTTTGGTGGAAGAATATCCAAGAAATATGCCTTCATCGATACTAGAATCAAACTTCCCTAGATTATCATCATCTATTTTTATGTATCATTTACTTCCAAAAGCTCTAAAATAATTTACTAAAGTCGGTCTTCCAAACCATATCTCATAAAGAGTTTTTTCATTATTCACTCTGAGTTGTCCTCTGTTTTGTACATAGACAGTTGTATATATTGCTTCTCTCCAATAGCCATCATGAAGTTTTGCTTCATTAAGCATAGTTCTAGTTGCTTCTTGGATTGTCCTATTCTTTCTCTCAGATACTCCATTTTGCTGAGGAGTTTTTGCTGGTGAGAACTGTCTCTTGATTCCATGATTTTTACAAAATGCATTAAACTCTTTTGAGGTCAATTCCCCACCATTATTTGATCTTAGACATTTAATTTTGTGATTTATTTCATTTTCAACAAGGGCTTTGAAAGCTTTGGATTTCATAAGGGCTTTTGATTTCTCTATAAGAAAAGTCACCCAAGTCATCCTTGTATAGTCATCGATTAATAACATAAAGTAATATTCACCTTGAAGGATTTTAGTCCTTGTTGGTCCACAAAGATCAGTGTGAATTAATTCTAATGGCTGGGAGGTTGTATGTTCTTTGACTTGAAGCTTGTTCTTGTTTGCTTCCCATGAAGACAATGTCTACAAACATGATTTGGTGGTTTTATAATTTTTGGAAGATTTCTTACAGCTCCCTTCTGACTAATTTTTACAAGATTGTCAAATTTCAGGTGCCCCATCCTTCTATGCCATAGAAAACCTTCATCAATTTGGCTCATATAACATTGTTCTTCATTATCTAGAATATACACATTGCTTGGAGTTCTCACAGCAATCCCAACAAGTTTTCCTGAATCTTTTCTTCTGATTTCACACTTTTTGGAATCAAATATGCATGTGTCCTTGATCACATGTTTGGCTCACACTCAAAAGATTAGGTTTTAAGTTCTCTACAAGCAAAACATTTTCATCTTTTATCTTGTCTCTAATAACCACTGTACCCTTCCCTATTATTTTAGAGGATAGATTATCTCCAAAGGTGACCTTTCCTTTTTGCTTCCCTTTTAGGTTTAGGAACTTAGTTGGGTCACATGTCATGTGTTTTGAGCATCCACTATCCATATTCCATAGATTTTTTTTTCCCTGTAGCACATAGAGCTAATGAACATTCCACATCATTCTTTCTTTTCCAAGCTATCCCTTTTTCTTTACCTTGATATTTTGAGGTGTCATCCATAGGAATTACTAGTTTACACTTTCTAGCAATGTGCCCCCGATTACGCATGTGTAGCATTTTGTACTATAAATCTGTAGAGGAGCAAACGAATTGTAGTTTCTTCCTTTTGGATTGTTTCTGGTAATATTTTTCTTATAGACAGAAGTATGTGATGTAATCCCTTTCTCCACAGGAGTCTTTAGTTTAGAATTTCTAGCCATATGTCCAAAATTGTTACAGGTGTAACAATTTCCTAAATAGAGTTGTTGATGTTTACTTGTTACTGGTATTTTAGGCATCATATATGTTCTTTGTAAGGGAGAAGAAGATTTCTTACTTTATTCTCTTTTAATTTGGCTCATGAGTACAGCAGCATAGCTTCTTTTATTTCCATCTTGACTTGTGCAAGAAGAATGTCCTAGTTTTTCTTTGTCAAATCCTAATCGAGATTTATCACTTGATGGTCTTTGGATACTTAGAATTCCATCTAAAGTCCTTGAGTTATTTTCAAACCTTGATTTGATAGATTATTCGTCTAGTTTCTTTCTAAGGTGCATAATGTCTTGTTCAAACTTTTCATATTCTTGTATTCTCTTTTTGAGCTGTTGTTCTAGATTGTTTTGAGTCCTTTCAAATTCTAGAACCTGATTTTTTAAGTCAGCAATCATTCTTTCTGCATCTTTGTTTTTCTCTTCAAATTCTATCATGTGAGTTTTTTATTTTTTGTACATCATTTTATACTTCTTTAGTTATTCGTGAGCATTTATAAGTTCTGCTTCAAGATTTACCACATCTTCTATTTCTTCTTTAGGGGTTTCGAAAGGACTTCACCATCTTCACTTATTTCATCATTTTCATTGTCTTCTTTGGAGTGGAGGTTTGTCTTATTTTTCTGAAACTTCTTCTTGTATATGATCTTATTCTTTTGATCTTTCTTATGACAGCAAGGTTCTTCATCATCACTATCCTCTTTTTTTGGTTAAGGACACTTTTTGGAAAAATGTCCAATCCTTCCACAATTAAAACATTTGAAGGGTAGCTTCCATTTGTACTTGTCAGTGTCTCTCTCAAGTTTCTTGATGAAGAGATATTTCTCATCATCTGGGTCCTCGGATTGGATCTTGGATACGGCTTTAAAGGTTGCTTCCTTATTTGATGATCCATTTTGTCCTGTTCTCATCTCATAGGCAGTGAATATCCCATGTAGTTCATCCAGTGTCACAAGTTTAATATCATCTTGTTCTTCTAGCGAGGACACCTTTGAGTCATACTTCATTGGCAGGGTTCTTAGTACCTTGTCAACTGCGTCCTTCTCTTTAATTTCGCCTCCAATGCCTCTAATGGCATTAACAATTTCGTCTACTCTTAGAAGATATTCTGCAATATTTTCTTCCTCTTTCATTTTTAGGTTTTCAAACTGTCCTTTGTAGGTCTGGAGTTTGGATTTCTTGAATTTGGGTGCTCCTTCATAGACACATTTTAGTTTTTCCCAAGAATGTTTGGATGTTTTGCATTGCATGACTTTTACAAGTATTGATTTTGTCAACCCACTCAAAATTGCATTCAGATCTTTTGCATTGGCCTCATATAGGCTTAGTTCTCCTTTGTTTATAGGTATGTCATCTGGTACTTTATATTCTGTTTCAACAGTCCTCCAAACTTTGTATCCAAGAGAAATTAGATGGCACTTCATTCTTACACTCCAGTATGCATAATTATCTCCAGTAAATGAGGGAGGTCTGTTGGTGGCTAACCCTTGTTTTGATCCATAGTGATTTTCAATAGGATCTTCCTTCGAGTGATTAAGTTGTAGTGAAGGGTCCTGCTTTGATACCAATTGTTGGAATATTGGACAATACTAAGAGGGGGGGTGAATCAATATTGATAACTTTTAACAATTTAAACCACTTTTAATTTATTCATTAACACACATGATCAACAAAAACATACAGAACACAAATTTATCGTGGAAGCTCAATTGGGTAAACCACCAACACTTCCTATTACTACAAAATTATATTTTACAAATAGTTTTTGTCTGCTACTACAGACAAGGATGGTACTACCCCTTATTTACCATCGACTACTGGAAGGAAGCTACGACCCCCTGGTTTATCAGTTGCTACTGAAAGGATGCTACGACACCTTATTTACCAGCTACCACTGGAAGTAGGCTACGACCCCCTTGAAAGCATGTTGCCTACCCTAGTGTCTCCCAACCTCCCTCATATGATAATGTGATCTCTGGTTGTTCTTCAACCGATCTATCAATTGAATGTATAGAGACCCTCATTTGAATGCTTAAACCATTGTTTATATACCTTCAAACATGTCTCTTCATTCAACAGTCACCTATCTCCATCTTCATTCAACAGTCACCTATCTTCATCGTGACTCTTCACGGAAAAAATAAACTAATTCAAAATTACTTCTCGGTTAATTGTTTTTAACTCTATTTAATTTACCAATCACGACCTTCCACAATTTCCTTTTCACAATTGTGGGTTGTGGATTGCAGGCGTGCATTTTGGTTTTTCAAAAATTGTTTCCGCAACTAACTTTCTGCACTTTCCTTTCCACAATCATCATGAGTCGTTGATTCATTGCGGACTCTTTCCTAGTCTTCGATCTGAGATCATATTGAGGATACTGTAGATTGCGGAAATGTATTCCGATTTTTCTTGAAAATGCTTCCGCAAATTGCTTTCTACAAGACTTCTTCACGTCGTCGATTTCATGCGGACTCTCTCCTGATCGTCGATCTGAAATAAGATTTCAGATATTGTGGACTGCGGATTTTGGGTATGCATTTCGATTTTCTTTGAAACTACTTCCGTAATTCCTTTTCCGCAAAACTTCTTCCGCGTCGTCGATTTCTTGGTGCACTCTTTCCCGATCGTCGATCTTAGATCAAATGCGGATTGCGGATTGTGGGTTTTCCAAATTTGTTCAAACTACTTTTGCAATTTTTCTCCCGCAACTTTGTTTCCACAATTCTTCTGAACCGTTGATTTCTTGCGGATCCAATCCTAACCATTGATCTGAGATAAAATGAGGATCTTATCTTAACGTTGTGGATCATCACTCTTTCTCTTGTGTATCTTTTTTCTTTCACTAAGTTCACCCTGCTATCATGTTTATTGGTTATTCCTTTGTCATTGTTGAACTCTTTTGACATCAAATGACAACTATTTTCAACAAAAAAAAGCATAGAAAGAAAAATTCCGAAGGCAGTAGCTCACCATAGAAAAATAAATGAGTAGAACTAGAAAAGGAAGAGGTGGAGGAAAAATAAGAACTCGTGATGGGCCCTCTAAAGGCCTCTCCAACAACACCACAATTAAATAATGAAGATAGTCTCCTGAAATTGTAGGGGGATGGGTAGTCAGAGTAAACAAGAATCAATGAGAAGTCTTATTAAGCTAGAAAAAAATTACATCCTCCTAATCTAGGAGACTAATATCAAGGAAAGGTCTTGCCTTGAAGTAGGAAAAAAAGTGTAGAAATCAAGTTCTAGGTTAGCAGTCAACACACGGGGGAGCCTTCAAAGGAATCTTGTCCCTTTGGGATGACTCAAAGTTCATTCTGGTCTCGTCTGAAGCCAATCAATCTTAGTTTCTCTCAAATCTCATGCACATCAAAACAAACATCCAAGTAAGCATTCTAAACATATATGTTCTAATCACTTCTAATGAAAACAAGCATGTTAGCATTCCATTAGATGACTTCTAGAAAGGAGGCAAGGACAAAACCTCACCTTGGTCGAAGATTTGAACCTAACTCTTTCAAGGGAAGAAAAGAGAAGTGGCTCCATTGTTCAAGACCCCTTCCGAGAATAAGAAAAACATATTATGCAGGAGTGGGAACTAACATATATAAAGCCAAAAAAAATATGTGGGGTAAAACAAAAGGGTCAACCTAGAATACATTGCGGCTTGGACAAATTTCTTATTCACTCTTCCTTTCTTCTTTTGGGTATGTCCCTTTCCTCATTTATCATCTTGTTTGGGGTCTCTGATCATAAGCCTATATCTCTTATGATTGAAGAGGATTGAAACCTGAGCCCAGTCCCATTCAAATCCAATCCTATTTGGATCTCCAAACCTAGATTCTAAGAGACGGTGCAAGTTGCTTGGGATCTGTCGATGTTAAGCTCCCCTTTCTCTGTTTAGGAAGAAAAGCTACGAAGGACCAGGAGAAATTTAAAAGGATGATCCAAGATTAATGCTCCTCTCCCCTCCCAGGATCAGTATCGTAAGCATCAAATATTGGCTCAACAACAAGAGAAAATGGAGAACATACAGGTAATAGAGGAAGAGTTAGCCAAAGAATTTTTTTTCCAGGAGGAACTCAATAAAGCTTGTAGAGAGGAAGAAGAATATTGGAGACTCAAATCCAGGAGCTTATGACTAAAGGGAGGAGACAAGAACACATCCTTTTTCCACAAGCAAACTCAGGGAAGGAAGCACAAAAATAATGTGGCAAGAGTCACTAATGGCGAGGGAGATAGAATAAATTATTTTGAATAGATCAAAGAAGAAGTGCATCGGCACTATAAAAAATTGTACATGAAGTAGTTGCTCTTCGACATTCTAAAGTTGGTCTTTCAAGAAGATAATGCAAAATTGTTTAAAAGAGTCACTGTTAGTTTTGTACCTAGGGAGGTGTTCCCCTAGGTGACTTTAGCCTTAGTCACTTAGAGAGGGGATATAAAGTGACCCTTGCATTAAATGAATTAAGTGAAAGCATTTAATTTGACATAAATTTAAGTGGGTGAGTGAAATTAATATTTTGAGGATAAAATATGAACAATTAATTTCATTCGTTGATCTAATCTAATCTCCATCGTTAGATTAGACTCACCCTAGGGTTCACTCGAAAAGGCAAGGGAAAGGCATTTTTTCATTATTCTTGAGAGAAGAAGAGCCGAGAAAGCAGAAGAGAGAGAGCTGAAGGAGAGGCACGATTTGCAAGGCACCTAGCAGAAGAGACTTTCAGTGGGCACAAATTTCGAGGAGGTTATCAGCAGGTACAGTGCACGAATATTGAGGAGCAGGCTAGAACATATTTTGAGGCAGCAGCATTAAAGGTTGCTTGTCTGTACAGGCCATACTATATGGTTCTGTATGGCACAAAAACCGAGGTAGTGAGGTTTTGGCATGATTTTCGAGAAATGATAGTATGGCACAAAAATCGAGAAGTGATTTTTGTGCACAGAAATCAAGGCAACCAGCAGGAACGTTTTTCGAGGAATTAAATACAGGTCATACTGCAACAGTCGTACAGTCCGTACTATGGCACGATTTTCAAGACAGTTCAGCATATGAAAAAAATCATAGCTTGGTTTTGTTGATGGGCACGAGAATCGAGGCAAAAAATATTCTTCTGGGTTGAGATAAGTTGGTTTGATATTTTCTATGTATTGCTGTAAATGATTAACTTCTCCTGAAAAATAAAAATGCTCTCTCTCTGACTGGTTTTCCCCTTGTGGGTTTTTCCAGGGCCATTGGCCAAAAATTCCTGAGTTCTGTGTGTTGAATGGTGTGGTTATTATTTATTTTCTGTCAGTAAAAGGTTGAAGTTACAACAGTGTTTTAAGTCTGAAAAATTCATGTTTATTTCCAATTATTAAATTTCTGAGTTTGCAAATAAACTGAGATCAATTTTTACTTATAACCGGAGGCTGAAAACTTGTGAAAAATCTACATGGTATCAGAGTTGAGTGGGGCAGAAAACTAAATATTTGCAGACTAACGGTCATTTCCAGAATTCAGAAAAAAAATTGTGACAATATTACATTTTGTTGAATCTTGTTCTTTGAGAAAAATGACTTCCATTGGGTTGAGAACTGAGGATAGGTTGGATGGGGCAGTGAACTTTGTCTCTTGGAAGGCCCAAATTTTACTTGTGTTGAGAGAGAATGAGTTGTGGGAATAGGTAGCTAGAAACACTACAACAAATCCCATTGTCATTCTCGTTGCTACTGATGTGGTAGCATATTCAGCCTTTAATAAGAAGGATATTAAAGCCATGAGGATTATCTTAGATGTTGTTAAAGACCATGTTATACCTCACATTTCAGCAAAGGATCATGCGCATGGGATGTGGACTGCTTTGACCGGATTGTTTGAGAGTTCTAATGAAAATAGGAAGATGGTTTTGAGAGAGAAACTGAAAGGTATCAAGATGGTCAAGGGAGAGGTTTGTGTGACTTATCTTACTATGATCTCTCATGTGAGAGATGAACTTGCAGCTGTTGGGGAGGTGGTTACTAGTCCTAAGCTAGTTCGTACAGCCTTGAATGGGGTGACTGCACCTTGGGATGTGTTTGTACAGGGTTTGGTGGTTAGAGAGAACTTACCATCATGGGACAGGGTCTGTGATGACTTTGTTCAAGAGGAGAATCGGAGGGGTCTTCTGCAGTGCAATGGCTCTACTAGTAGACAGGATGAGGAGGATGTGGCGTTGACAGCAAAGGGGAAGAAGAAGAACAAGAAGGGTCCCAATAAGGGTGGGGCCAAGCAGCAGAATGGGCAGAAAAAGGATCTTGCAGCAGAGTACGGGATGACTGATATTGGACTGATGCATTGTTTTCTGGGATTGGAGGTTTGGCAGGAGCCTGGACATATTTTCCTGGGGCAAGGAAAGTATGATGTTGATATTTTGAGAGATTCAAGATGGAGGATTGCAGGCCTATGTTGACACCTATGATCACCAACTGGAAGAAGCTTCATGCTTCTGAGGGAGAGTTGGTGGATCCTACTTTATACCGTCAGC
Organism: Pseudotsuga menziesii; assembly: GCA_001517045.1. NCBI lineage: Eukaryota > Viridiplantae > Streptophyta > Pinopsida > Pinales > Pinaceae > Pseudotsuga > Pseudotsuga menziesii. Next base: position 620,273 of record LPNX011117422.1, read on the forward strand.
TNACCCTCGGCCAGATTTGTGTTTTGCAGTAACTACTCTTATCCAGTCCATGGTTGAGCCTAGGAGTGTGCATTGGGTTGCTACAAAACATGTGTTGCGTTATCTAGCAGGGACAATGGATTTTGGTTTGGACTACAGGAGGTCAAAGGGGATCAGATTGGTTGGTTATACAGACTCAGATTGGGCAGACAGTGTGGCAGTTCGGAAGAGCACTTCCGGATGTTGTTTTAGTTTGGGCTTGGAAGCAGTGTTGTGGTTCAGTCGGAAGCAGAAATCTGTTGCATTGAGTTCTGTAGAGGCTGAGTATATGGTAGCCAGTCAGGCCACCTGCGATGCCTTGTTGCTACGCAAGTTGCTGGTGAATCTATTTGGTTAGGAGTTGAATCCTACGGTGATCTACTATGACAATCAGAGTTGAATCCAACTCTCTGAGAATCCAGTATTTCATTACCGATCAAAGCACATAGAGATCAGATATCATTTCATCTGAGACTATGTTCAGAGAGGGGCAGTTACGCTTCAGTACATTTCCACTAATGAGCAGGTAGCAGAAATACTGATGAAATATTTAGGGAGGGCAAGTTTGTCTTCTTCAGAGATAAGTTGGGAGTGGTGCAGAACACCTTCCTCGGTAAAAGGGAGTGTTGGTTTTGTACCTAGGGAGGTGTTCCCCTAGGTGACTTTAGCCTTAGTCACTTAGAGAGGGGACATAAAGTGACCCTTTCATTAAATGACTGAAGTGAAAGCATTTAATTTAACTTTAGGGTGTTAAAATCACTTTTTGATCAATTTAAGTGGGTGAGTGAAATTAATATTTTGAGGATAAATATGAGCAATTAATTTCATCTGTTGATCTAATCTCATCTCCACCGTTAGATTAGACTCACCCTATAGTTCACTCAAAAAGGCAAGGGAAATGCATTTTTGCATTATTCTTGAGAGAAGAAGAGCTAAGAGAGCAGAAGAGAGAGAGCTAAAGGAGAGGCACAATTTTCGAGGCACCTAGCAAAAGAGACTTTCAGTGGGCATGAATTTCGAGGAGGTTATCTGCAAGTACATGGCACGAATATCGAGGAGCAGGCTGGCACAATTTTTGAGGCAGAAGCATTAAAGGTTGTCTGTTTGTACAGGTCATACTGTACGGTTTCGTATAGCATAGAAACCGAGGCAGTGAGGTTCAACACGGTTTTCGAGAACAAAGAGTACAACACAGAAATCGAGAAGTGATTTTTGTGCATAGAAATCAAGGCAACCAGCGGGCATGTTTTTCGAGACATTAAATACAAGTCGTACTACAGCAGTCGTACAGTCTGTACTTTGGCATGGTTTTTTAGACAGGTCAACAGAGGAAACAAATCAAAGCTTGGTTTTGCTGTTGGGAATGAGAATCGAGGCAGAAAATATTCTTTTGGGTTGAGATAAGTTGGTTTGATATTTTTTGTGGATTGCTGTAAATGATTAACTTCTCCTGAAAAATAAAAATACTCTCTTTGACTGGTTTTCCCCTTGTGGGTTTTTCCGGGGCTATTGTCCAAAAAATTCTTGAGTTCTATGTGTTGAATGGCGTGCTTATTATTTATTTTCTATCAGTAAAAGATTGAAGTTACAACAGTGTTTTAAGTCTGAAAAATTCATGTTTATTTCCAATTATTAAATTTCTAAGTTTGCAAATAAATTGAGATAATTTTTTACTTATAACCGGAGGCTGAAAACTTGTGAAAAATATACAGTCATAGAACAAGATATTGAGCTACTAATATGGAACTTTGATTCGAACAAAGCACCAAACCCATACGATTTTACCATGCATTTCTACAAGGCTTGTTGGAACATCATCAAATCTGACCTCTGTGGAATGGTAAAGAGTTCTCAATGCAAGCCCAAACTTGGAGGCGAGACAAACTCCTCCTTCCTTGTCCTCATCCCCAAGGAATCCTCCCCCTCCTCCTTCTCTAAGTTCAAGTCGATATTCCTCTGCAACGTCTCCTACAAATTTATTACAAAGATCTTGGCAATCTAATTGAAGAAAATTATGCCTTGTATCATCTTCGAAAACCAAGGGGAATTCATAGAGAAAAGGAAACTAACAAATAATGTCATATTAGCTCAAGAAGCAATACACTCAAGCATATTGAGAAAAGAGAAATGAATGATCATAAAGATAGACATTGCAAATGCATTTGACATAGTTGATCATGAATTTCTCTTCAAGGTAATGGAAAGATTCAGATTTGATCATAACTTCATAGCTTGGGTAAAAGCATGTGTAGCATGCCCTTGGATTGCTCCATTAGTCAATGGCAGACCAATGAAATTATTTCAGATGAGTCGGGGTCTTAAGCAAGGTTATCCCCTATCCCCCTTCCTCTATATCATAGTAGCAGATGTATTAAGTAGGAAACTGGAGGAAGAAAAAAAATTGGCCAACATCCCAGGTATTAGTATAACCTCTGGGGTAAAAGATATAAATCATTCTCAATTTGCAGGTGACATGTTGCTGATGAGATTAGCATCTCCAACTATGGTCCAAATATTCGAAGTCACTCTAGTTGCCTTCTGCAATGCTTCAAGATGGGAAATCAATAAGCTAAAACACATAATATACACCTAGAATGTGCCAAATCAAGTTGCGCTTGTTATCTCCGAAAAATTGGGAATCTTGGTCTCCTCTTCTTTTAAAGAATTCAAATATTTGGGTCTCCCTATCGTTTTCTCCTCCCCCTCAAAACAAACATGGCAAACAATCATAGATAAGGTCAAGAACAAGCTCCTAAATTGGGGAATGATCTAGCTAAATCCGACCGAGAAGACCATTTTAATCAAATCAGTCACATCAACCTTACCTCTCTTTCAAGTTGGTGTCTCCTTAGCACCAAAATGGGTCTTGAGCTTCTGTCCAAACTAATGAGAAAATGCCTCTAGAAGGGAGAAAAGAACAATGAAAAGAAATATCACTTGATAAGCTGGAAAACAATAAAAAATCTCATGAACTCATGTGGGTTGAATATAAGAGACCTATCTCTTACCAATCTAGCAATGGGTGCAAATATTCTCTAGCGCATAGTAAACAGTAATATAGGATGGGTTCAACTGGCATTAAGAACAAAGTATATGCGGGGCAAAGCTCTTTAATGTTTAGACAACCCCCCAAAAGAATATAATTGCAGGCACATTTGGAAGTTGTGCAAGAAAGCTCTGCAATTCTTCTAAGGACCTATATTAGGTCCCAGGAAATGGAAAGCATATAAAAAACTAAATGAAGCTTCACTCCCATCCAATCAGGAATTGGTAGAATATAAGAGACCTATCTCTTACCAATCTAGCAATGGGTGCAAATATTCTCTAGAGCATAGTAGACAGTAATACAGGATGGGCTCAACTGGCATTAAGAACAAAGTATATGCGAGGCAAAGGTCTTTGATGTTTAGACAATCCCCCAAACGAATATAATTGCACGCACATTTGGAAGTTGTGCAAGAAAGCTCTGCAATTCTTCTACAGACCTATATTAGGTCCCAGGAAATGGAAGCATATCAAAAACTAAATGAAGCTTCGCTCCCATCCAATCAAGAATTGGCAGAGCTCAAAGATTAGCTAGATTCCAAGGGGAAAAAACGATGAGAGACCTATGTACCTATGGAAGAGGGTCTGGTAACTGGATAGGTTGGAAAAATCCAATTGCTCCTGCGCACTTGCAAGAGAGCCTCAATCGTCTTAACTCACCCCTTGTAGGGGTTGCCTCAATCAATAAGGGACAGAAGGATCATAGAGGATGAGGTCCCCAAGGGAAATACACAATCTCCCAAGGCTATGATGTCCTCGCAGTCCCAGTTGAGCAACCGAGCAAATCCAATGTGAAACAAAATTTGGAAAACCATGGGCCCCCTCAAGGTGAACTTCTTTTGTTGGACATTGGAACATGGGAAAATCCTCATGGGGAAGAACTTGAAAAAGAGAGGCCTTCAAGGGCCAACCAAATGCTTGCTATGCAACAAAGCAGAAGAAATCATGGAGCGTATTTTCCTGCATTGTTGTTATACGAAGGAAGTATGGAACATGGTCATGGGACAGCTTGGCAAGGTGAGTAGCATCCCCTTAGCACTTAAGGTTTTTTTCAAAAAAAGGTTGATGACAACAGTTAAATAATTCATGGGAAATACATTCCTTCTCCCAGCCTGGTTGACTCTTCCAAAATTTACTCTATGGAAAGTGTGGTTGGACAGAAACAAGCTCATTTGCCAAAACTCCTCAAGCTCCCTAGTCCCATCATGTACCTAGTCCCACCGGATTTCTCCGTGCTTAAACTTACTTTCTGCTCCACCAGCCCAACTACCAAGTTGGCTTCGAACCCATCCAATGGGATTGGGTCCCACCGGAGTTCTCCGTGCTTAAACTTACTTTCTGCTCCACCAGCCCAACTGCCAAGTTGGCTTCGAGATCAATGGATGTATTAAGATCCCGTAGGATGTGCCACCAATGGACTTGGGCAAAGTGCCGAACTTCTTGCTTGATTCACACTAGTTGCATAAGGTTCATAGATTTGGACTGAGAGTTAAAAACGAAGAATCTAATTATCAAGGAGTCCCCAAGGATTGATAGGGAAATTATTCTAGCCTTCGAGGTAGTTTTCATCCTTGCAACAATGCATATGCTTCTGCTTGGTTATATGCCTTTTCTTCCCAGGCCCTATAGGTAAATTTTAGTACAGTTTGTCCTTTGGGGTGAAAGATCACCCCCTGCACTTGCCTCCTGTGGATTGCCTTTCGAGGCGCCATCAAATTACAAACCGTGTTCTCTTTGATCCTCTGTCCAGACTTTGAATTCTTCCTTTTCCATCTTGAGCTTCCAATTATTATTATGCTTTAACTCCTTCACGAGGGGGAGAGACAGGGAAGCATGGGTATAGACTAGGTACAGATTAGGTACAAACATCATGTTGGGGAGGGAAGAAATCATGTAAACGAATGGGGAATCCTAGTGATCAAATTTGAAGGGTGGGTCTTAATTTCAATTGGAAGGGAATTTATTCTTGGAGCCCTTCAAATATGAAGGGAAATAAAAATAATTGTACTTCAATTGACAAGCCTAAATTAACTAAACCCTCTCCCCCTAAAAATGCAAAAAATAAATCTTGCCCTTCCAAATTTTTACAATCATAAACAATTGGAATCCCTTAATATCTATATGAAAAAATGAAATCTTTTCAATAAAACCTAATTTGAACGCATTAATTTAACATATATGTAACATTAATTTTATAGTTCAAACTACTTAGACTATGCAATAACCATATTGGGGCATCCACATGATCTTATGCATAGTGCAGGACATTGTAACTAGATATAGTCTTGAAAAAAACTAGAACCATGAAAGAATTACATGTTGTTAACTATGTACAAAAGCCAATAAGTAAAACGAGGTTATACTAAACATACAACCAAAATATACATATAAAACCAACCAAAAATTTAATTCAAACTGAAGAGAGGGCAATCACCCAAGCCTGAGAGATGTAAGACTACACAACTCATAAAACATTGAAAAATAATCCTACATACCAAGCAAGTTAGCAACGCTAGCATCGCAAAGGTTGGGGCATCAAATTTTGTTGTTCAAGACTTTTTGTGACAACATGCAAGTATGGGATGGATGGGCAATGGAATCAAGCCTAAGTCAACTATAGCCTTACAACTCACTATATGTTTGAGTCTCGACAATCTACCTTTTAAATTGAACTGGTACACCAAAAGAAGATTAAAATGGTTGGATTTGAGAAAGTTTTAGGAGTGAGTAATTAAGAGTCATAGTGCTCTAAAATTTGTTGTGTTTTGTACCAATCCATGATTTGGCGAATCGACAGTCACTAGTAGGAGATTTAAATTATTTAATGAAAAAAATTAATGTGTCTACCTCTATATTGAAACCGTTTTCCATGCTGAGGTGGGCCACCACCCTCCTTATTGTCTTTCAAAAAGGCACGAGAATGACGAAGAAGACATAAAATTAAGAACTTCGCCTTCAAAGGTTGCATTCCAATCACATTGGTAAGAAGTGATAAGAAGATCACAACAATCCAACATGTCAAACCTCAATTGATAATGTCAAATACTTATATGGTAAATTTAACATAAGACTTACTTATAGTTGTATCTTACTCTTTGCATCTTGCCAGACTTGATATTTTATGGTTGTCTCTTCGCCTTGACTCAATTCATATAACAAGGTGAGGATGTGCATGCAAAAGAATCCTTAGTTTTGACTATGAAATGAGAATTTAGAGAGAAGAGGATGTAAAGACATGTAATATTTATATGTATTTTGGTGGTGAGCACCGAGGATAAATTTTGTGAGAAACCACAAATGTTTGGAAGGACAGAGGGAGATTACATCATGATCATGCCACCCATAAATTGAAGACTATTTTTAGCCAAAAAAAGAAAATTATTTATTTATTTTATTAACAACCATTGTGGTGCTTTGGTCCAAATGTTTTTTCCAACTCATTGTTTCTCCATATCGTCTTCCCAATGACGCCTCTCTATATCAATCCATAAATTGACCTCTACACAGTTTATGATCCTAGTTGCATGTCATTATTTGTAGTTGCATGGCATTGAGTGTTGTTTATAGTTGTTATGAGTCCATGATATTCATGCAATAAATGAAGTCTTGTAGAGGACTCATCAAACCCACCATTTGAATTTCATTTTGACGAAAAACGAGTGGATATTTGTAGCCAGGTTCACATAGGTAGTAGGCACAAAGTTTTGGGCTCATTTCGGACCTAGTAGTAGACTAGTAGTTGTTCTCTGTTGTGTCACACCTTAGATCACGGCCCCAAGTTAGAGTCACATCTCACATCCCAATAGCCAGTTCTTTATAGTCGTTAGTCATCACTTGTCACCTTGCACTATGACATGAGTGATTATAATTTATGCTAATTCCATCACTCGTCATCTTGCACAATGACATGAGTGATAACATAGAAATTTCAACATCTTGAAAAATTTATATGGATGGGTAATTTCAAATGTTTCCCTTCTTTTTGAGGGGGTTGATATAAATTATGTCTTTCTTAATTGGAAGGGGGTAAATTTAAGATTTTGAATTTTTTTTAACGGTAGTTTTAACTTTGAACTTCCAGGAAAGGCTAAACCCCTTTGGAAGGGATGGGAAAGGGTTCTGATGGGGATTTGAAGGATATTTTCTGTCGTACTAAGGAGTTCAGCTCATTCACAATGCCCTGCAAAATGTTCACACGATTGAAGAATGGGGAGGACGATCAGAGGTACACATCCACGCCACGCCAGCGAAAATTATGAACAATTAATGGAGTATTGCCGCTAAAAAGCCGGTGGAAGAAAGCCCGACTTCACCACATTTATCGATTTCCCTCCTTGAAGCAGGATTGTTGGTGCAAAGAAAGACGGGAATCAAAGAAAAGCTAGTCGGCATGCCGAGACAAGAGGAAAGACGCTGCAAGGAGACTTATATCTGCCACCGCGGAATACATGGAAGACGAGAATAGAGAAACCAACAAAGCTATGAGAAGATTTGCTAGAGCCTTGGGCCGGGACCTGGAAATATTAGAGAGGTGATTTGACCAGGAGGAAGAAATCAGGGAGCAGGAGAGCGAGGAGGCATGCCACAAGGAAGCGGAGCTGGAGGAAGAATTAGCAAAGGAGAAGAAAAAGAACGCTCTACTGGAGGAAAAAATAAATGCTCTGGAAGCCCACCTGGTTTTTCTGCAGTTCCGTGTTAGGAACTTAAAGATGGGAGCCCACCTTGAATCCGCCTGTTTCGTCTATACCAGCCCCCGCCAAGAAGCCAAAATCACATGCGTGCCGCCAGAATTTATTCAGCCCAAGCAAAGATTTATGGTTCGCCATCCGGAATAACCAGGTTCAGTAAAGTCTGTTCGGCTTAAATACGCTTATAGGTTCTGTGGAAATCTGGTAGCATTTGATTTTGTCAACGCCTTAGATGTATTGTATGCAGACCGTAACCTCAGTCAAGGGCCCGTCTTTGAAATATCGGCTAGGATAGACGTGGTCTGATAAGTCAGTGGTCTCTGTCAAGCTTTTGGTTTATGCAAATTCAGAAAAATATTTTGTAAGGCACTACTCTGTACGATAAAAGTAAAAGTAAAGGAAAGACTGTGTTAGTTTGGATTTCTGGCCTGGTTTATGCAAATTCAGAAAGAAATTTTGTAATGCCCCAGGCAGTACTCTGTAGGATGAAAGTAAAGGAAAGACTTTGTTAGTTTGGATTTCTGACCTCCGGGCAACCTCTGTACTCTGGCTGTCTAGGGAAACACCGCAGTCTTTTTAATATAAATCCGTTAAACGTTTTCGTGAAAAAAAAAATTACAAATTAAATTTACTGTCGTTCTGTATATTGAGAAAAGACCAAGTAGTGATTGGTTTTTAATATGAAGCTGCCTATTGCTACATACATTCGTATGTAGAACTATATGCTAATTTGGTAAAGCGGTTGACTGAAAGTTAGCAGCCGTTTTTGACCAGGTCCTTCTTTAGCTTTCAATCGGTCAAAACTTTACTTCATTAAGATGCCTCAAATGAAAGCATACACAGAAAGAAAATGTAGAAGAGCACTCCTTGCAAAATAAACTAGCATTGAGGCCTTGTGTTGCATCAACTGAAACAAACAACCCTACATAAGTTTTGTTATTTTCAAAAAATAGCGTGAAGACAATACATTCTATCAGTTCTCTAACCAAGCAAATACTACGTGAATGTTTGGTAGAATCCATTCCTAATGTCATCAGATAATCTTGTAAAACCATTTAGCTATCAGAGCTCCTGAAATTGCATTATCAATTGCAAACTGAAGGGTTGTTATGTTACAAAGGAGGCACAGAAGAATACCGCTAATATAATAATTTCGTTTAATTTTGACATTGCTCGAACATTGGATAAAACATTACCTGTCAATCTAATCTCAAAACCAGCGCCAAAGGGACAAGTCTCAAACATGCAGCGTCATCAAACAGGTGGAGTGGCTATGTAAACTATCAGCCAAGTAATCTTCTCAAGCCCAAGATATTTGACATGGAATACAAAGTAGAACTTGCCTTGAAACAATTTTTCAGCTGGTATATTTTAGTTATGTTGGAATCATAGTGCATGCAAGTTCTCAAAAAATAGCAAGGACTAGCCTATACAGCCCAGAATATTCAATCCCAACCAACGAAATATAACTCGAAGGCAAGCAAAATTGAACATCAAAATGTAATAGTAAAGAATGGTTCTAAAAATAGGCCTCTTTAATTTTGAAAGTCTATCTACAAAATGCGTACCAGTTTCACTTTTTTATACAACTCTTCATAAGAATATACTATATTGCCTGCGGAAATGGAGGCTCGATCATCAGTGCAATACAAAGGCACACGCCTCTCTACAAAGTACAAATGTCTTCTACAATCCATAAGTCAAACACAGCCATTTAGGACTTTCAAGGTATATTGCAGACAAGTCTGGTGGCAGGTATTGCTGATCAGATAACCAGCTGAGATATGCAAAAAAAGAAAGAAAAACAGTGTGCACTCCAAGATGTCTTAGAATCGTCCCATTACAAGTCTGCATGTCTCCCTCCGTGACCACCGCATTGCATTTTTTGGGATACTTTTTTCTTCCCTACTCTCAATGTCATCAACATAAAAGTATGGAAAGGTTTATTTTTTCGAACTTGAAACGAAAAGCATAACACAGAGAAAAGTGCATGAATGAACATAATCAAGCCTCCTTGTCACAATCTTGGAAAAGGATTGTATTTTCAATTGCTGCAACCAGCCTTTCTACATCCTTTTCGCTTGCATCCTCTGCATGATCTTTCCTGCAATGCCCTACTTGCTGTCTATCTACAAGTATATTGCACTGTCCATATCTAAAACAGTTTACAAGATGGTCATTTGTCATCCCCACTGCCTGCATGAATGAATACATGATTGTAGGCCCCACAAAACGGAAACCTCTTTTCACCAGATCCTTGCTAATTACTTCTGCCTTTGGAATTTTCACTGGTACTTGTCTAGAATTTCGATAATTGTTGACAACTGGCTTGTGATTAACAAAACCCCAGCAATAGTTATCAAATGTTCCGAACTCGTCTATAATCTGCACAGATAATTATAAAACTAATCAATAACCCTAAATAATAACTTCAAAGAATATTTTACCAGGTGACCCAATTGCAGGTTAGTCACAAGAACAAACAAACAGCCACTTGACAGCATAATTTCAAATGAATACATTGGATAACTTAACTATACCTTCAGTATGTTTTTAGCATTGTCCACAATGCCACGAAGTTTTCCCTCGTAAAGTATCATATTGCTGTTTGACTTCATAGATTTTATTTTCTTCTCTTCAAAGTTTGCCACAATGACAGGATCAAATCCAGAAAAAACTTCTCTGCAATCATTCACAGATGATTACAAATTCAGTACCAACTGATACAATAAACTATATCTGTATCAAATAACCGTCATACTCATAACATATTATAGGCTATAGTCACAAACACATGAATTTCCACTGAAAATCCATTCTATTTATCTTTGATCAACTAAATATAAAATATGCAATCTTAGTTATAACTTGTAGTACACTTACCAGCACTGTAAATATCCAGGTTAAGTATGCATAAATATTAAGGCTTAGGTACACCAGTAACAGCTTGGTGGGATCTCCAGGCCAAGGCCCCATTCAAAGGTTGTGATAAGCATTTTGAAGTGATCTATATATTGGGCAAGTTCCAAGATTTTGATATGAAATAACTTAATAAGTAAAATAAGGTAAAGTGAATCTGACTGCTTGGCCTTTAGTCAGAGGGGTCTTTGTTGGTCTAGATATCTGGCACTTGCTTAACCACATACATTATTGTCACAAGCTAAGCACCGCATGAAAAAAAGTACATGTGAAGTTTAGCAAGTGTAACGACTTTCTATCATGCACCAACTCTGCGTCACTCAGTCACCTACCCGAACAGGGAAAGAGAAGAAACTGCTATCATCATCATTGTTGATGTTATCACCCTGCTAATGTTATTACTGTGGTTGCTAACTTGCTATTACCATTGCTATCTGTTGTATTTTTCAAGGCTGGAGCCATAGGATCAATGTACGAATATAAGCGAGAAGAGTGGGGTTGGTTCAACAATCCAAAGAACTGTGATGGTGCATGTAGCTTAGCTCTGTGTGAGCACACCTACAACTGTGTTGGGTGCATCATTGGTACATTTTTTGTGTAGGCCTGATTTATATTTATGCATCACCAAGAGGGATGGCAGTGAAAGACAGATTCAGGAAGCTTACTGCTACAGTGCAATTAAGAGAGTTTGGAACTGTGTGAGGGCTGGAAATACTAGGAGAGCCTGGAAATGTATGTTAGGACAAGAAATAGTAAACAGAGTCCAGAAGTCTGTGCGAGGGTTGGAAATATCAAGAAGACCCAGAACTCTATGTAAGGTTTGGCCAGTGATACAAAAATCGCTGATTTCTCAGCAACATCATGATATATCGCGACTTCTCCTCCTCAGCGATATTATCAGGAAACATCGCCGCAATTTTTTCGGCGATATTTCAAGGCAAAAATCGCGTTAAAATCACAATTTTAACTGAAAATCGTGAGTCGATCAAACAAACATTGGGCATCCATGCAGGGTCAACAAAACGATCGGTATTTTTTATTTTTTCTCTTCATTTGGTTTGCAAACAGGGTTGTGGAGGAGAGCTAAGGTGCTACAAACGTGGGAGAGCTGCAGATTCGAGAAAGCACAGGTGAGAACGCATACTCACTGCTGAGAACACGGGTGCTGAGAAAAGTTAAAATTGATCCGTGAAGGAGGATGCCCAGACGCCGGCCTTCTGAGTTGCTGATTGCTGAGCAGTTAGTAGAGCGCCGGCCTGTGTAGGAGAGATTCGTGGAGGAAAGCACAGGGCTTTGAAAATTGAAAATGAATTGCGTCCTGGATCTTGATGTGTCAGTATCGGTTTTCTTTCCATATTCATGTGGCAATGTGTTTATGTCATGTTCTTGTTGCTTTAGATGTTTAGAAAATTGAAAAAAATTGAATATTTTTGTATTTTTTTAAGTTTGCCAATTGCCGATGTTTGCCAACATTTTTGCCAATAAATCCATTAATTTCTTTTTGGACCCTCCGCAAGATATTCGCCAACACGATATTTGTAACACTGGTTTTGCCCAGAACTCTGGGGTTCTAGCCCAGAACTGTGTATGAAGGCTATACAGGACATAGCAACTACAGCAGTAGTAACCTCCTTGTAGATCTTGCACTGTTCTGACTCAACTTGCCTTGTATCAGATGGTGGGCCACTGAGGGAGTACTACAGTTGAATACAATGACTTTGTGAGTGGCCAGAGAGGTTGTCTTGAATGTGGGAAACTTGGTGTCAGTGTATGCCTGTCAAGTTGGACCTCAGCTCAGCAGTGGCCTTTAAACAGGAATGCCTATGGCTGGGTGGTGAATCTTCACAAACCTGTCAATTTTAAAAGATGAGTATCTCCATACTTACGTAACTTTGTTCACAGGTTAATTGTAATGTTGTGCAATTTCTATGTAGTTCTCAACATGAGTTAAGTACTCTGTAGCTTTGAATGATGCAAGGATATCTTTGCACTGCATTGACCTTCTGAGTGATTAGTGAGGTTAATAGCCTAAACACCTTAGTTCTTCTTACTTGTAAAAGTTCCTTAGAAATTGCCACAACCAGAAAACTGTTGAAAAAAGGCAGGTGTTGTGAGAAAGTTCCATCTAGAAAAAAATTGGTGGTACTAAAGTCTGATGAGAAAATACTTGAAATTTTCCTGTTCCTGATTGCAGAAGCTGCAAGCTGCTGTAAAAAAAAATCTGGCAGATACCTTCAGTTATGGGAAAAAGCAACTTCATAAGAACCATTTTGCCGAGGTGAAGACTGAAATCTGCACGAGTAATTTGCAGGTTGTACAGCTATTGGGAGGAGGAAGTTTGCAATTGCAAATCGTTTAAAGTAAAAAGTCTGCCAAACACAGTTGTGGGAAGCTAAAGGCCTACAGGACACAGCTGTGTGAAGTGAGATATCCAAAGTTACAGACCATCAAGGCTGCAGGTTGAAAAGTGACAAAGTGCTCCTTTGCAGATTCGCAAATCAGAAACCCGAAAGTTAAGTTGTGGGACCCAAAACTCCTTACTTGGAAAGCAAGGCTGCAGACCCATCGGGGAACAATTGTGGATGGGCACAGACCAGCAGAACCAATTGAGGAACCACAAGGACCACAGCTGCAGTCAAGCACACCACCACAAAGCCAGAAGTTCTGCACAAAGATTCTTGCCATAGGGAAGTTTACAAAAAGCCCAGGACCTACATAGGCAAGTTGCAAATACATAAAAGGACCACAAGATAAGATTGTGAAAGTTGGAAAACCCACAACTCAGAGACCACAAACAGGAAATGCAAGAGTAAAAAGGTGCAAACTTGCAAAGCGAAAATAAGCCAAAAGGAGAGAAAAATTATGTGAACCCCCAACAAGTGAAGGTGCAGGAATATTACATTGTTACTTAAGCTCAAGCATTTATTGTAAGGATTAAAGCCAATATTTATTTGCCCAAAACTCTAAATTTTAATCCAATTGTTCCTAACCTCAGCTGTCCCTTTCTTTGTTAATTTTCTTTTTGATTTCTTCATTTCACTTATATATAAATTATCTTGTTTCTCATGTTTATTATATTCTTTGAGATTTTGCATTTTTTTAAGAATTTATCAATTAGCATTTTTTGTGCACTTTCTGTATCTCCTTGAAATGTCATATTGATGCTCTACATTGTGGTATGCATGCATATTTGTTTAAAACCACTTCATGATAATTAAGCAGATAATCACAGACTGAATTTCATTGGAAAGGTACCTATAAGTATCTCTCTTGCTAAGTATAACTGGCCAGCTGAGTTCTGCCAAAGCACCTGATAGGACAAGTAACTCGAAAAGCTGCCTGCATTGTCAACATATGCCTAATTCAGAATTACCCAGAAAATTGCATAACAGTTGCATGAAAAGTTTCAAGATACAAGTTACAACATAAACACATCATTAATATCTTTAAGATACAAGATGGTTACAAGGGAACAACTTAATTAGGAAACTCACTTATCATCATGAACTGGCACCCCCCATTCTTCATCATGAAAAGCAACATAAAGTGGATCTGCACTCCCCATAAAAGGCCATGATGTCAAATTCCTTCTTGAGACTAAATCAATTCTACAAGGAACAATGTCCATTCTAATTGCCGCCTAGCACATAATTCTTAAAGCAACCAAAAATTTCAGCAGGGAAAAAAAATTTCTCACAAGTTAAATGACAACCTGTTAGGGCAACTCCAAAACACAAGTATATAATGTTATCAGACATTCATAAACAAGAAGCTTAAACTTGCAAAATATATTTTGGCAACATGGATGCTATCAAATTCAAACCAGAATTCAACTGTCAACAATGCCACTGCCAGTGACATATGCTATTAATAATTGTTGTATATGAAAAAAAATAGCGAATTGTTTTCATGCACAGGACAGGTTAAGATAAACATAATCCTGCAGTTCAGATGCAGAGGCACACCAAAATCTTCCAATGATTTGAATTTATATCAACAGCCCATATAAAAAGTTCAAATTACTACATTATAATTTTAATCTACAATCACAAACAAGGATAAAAATATTGTTACCAGTATAGAGTCTAGACAACATAGCTGAAACAGGCAGTTCTGAAAACCATCACAATTGTATAAATTTCACTTCCTGCAGATACCTGTACTGAGAGCATTTCACAAACAGGCTCTTATGTTTAGTGTATATTACTGTCAGCTTCCAGGGAACTACCCAGATGCACAATTAGTCAGAAACCTCAAGAAAGCATTGTTTGACGAGAATCCATGTAACCTTCTTAGTCTTTCCTAAGCCTGAGAAATGGAATGCAGATAAACTCACAAGGATATCAGACCCGACCAAGCAAGGACTTGATTCAGACTACAATTCTGACTTGATTCAGACTACAATTCTATTTAAATAGACGTACAACATCAAAATTTCAGCTAATTGCCTATTATAGCTCACAGCATTATCAAAAGTCATGGCCGCAAATGGGCTTTCCTCAATAAAACCATTTTTTCCTTGGGAAAGAACCTCGAAGCCAGGCTATTTGCATCAGACACTCAAACCCATGTAATTCTATACATGAGAAGAACAGCTAGGAGGTATAAAATGGAATGCTTAAAATCCACTGTAGGCAGAGGACGAGAAACAGCCTAAACAAATGGTACCCAAGAAAATCTTTATGATTGATCAAGGAATTGATTTACCAAGGGGTACACGTCACTAAGGGAGTGTGAAACCTATTTTAAGGCCTCTGGAATTATCTGAAACTCAGGAGTCTGTGAACATTGTTCTTATTTTTCAAAGATATACTACATACAGCCTAAGCAGACACTTGGGCAGCTACGAATAAAGGTGATGAGCACACGATCACCAAAAGGATAGCAATGAAGCACTTGAAGTATGCTCGTGGTGATGAACTCTACCCAATTTACCTTTTCCAGCATCAGAGTTAAATAAAAATACCAACAGTGGATTATGGGTCTAAAATAGGGATGAAAATAGAGCTCAACCCATCACAAGCACAAAAATAAATCTGCAATAAGAATGAAGATCTTAAAGACCCTTACCACTCTGAGGCGTAATCCACCCACATCTCTTCTTTGCTTCCTCGGGAGGCAGCGACATGGGAATGCCATCTGGAACTACTTTAACAGGTTTTGGTGCACTTTGTTTTCGCCCATACGATGCAATTTTGATCCTTCTCTGGGTATAAAGTTCCAGAGCAGCTGCTTTCTTCATTGCAGCGAGACTGCAAGAAGAATCTGAAGAACCTTCTTCTGAGGAAGAACAAGAAGCGGTAAGAGAAACAGTGTCCCTGACCTTGAGAAAAGAAAGCTTTTTGGTACTATTCAAGCTCGCACCAAGCCTGGGCAGACTACCCCCTCCCACACTCTTGGAGGTCTGATTTTTGGAAGGAGAAGGGGCTTTTCCAGAGGTCTTAGGCTCAAGGGTTGGAGGCACAGGAATAGATTTGGATTTTGAGGTTTTAGTAGTCCCCACCACATGCACAGGCGGACTCTTCGCTCTGGCCTTGGCCTCTTCATTGTCAGAAGATGGGCTCTTGGGATTCTTGGCTGGGTGCTGTTTTGCTGAAGGTTTTGACGCGGGTTTCGCGGTTGCAGGAAAATCCCCTCCTCCTCCTCCAGTGGTGTTGTTCCCTGCTGCAGGCCGAAGAACCGGCCTCCCTTCAGAGTCTGCTATGTTTAAAGTGTGCCTAACTTTCGGTGCTCCAGACATGGAGAAACACTTCACTTTACCTAAGTGTGTTCCTTCTATTTACTTTCTCCGCAGCGCGTCTTAGAAGACCTGCTCTGTCAGATCTGTCAAATGCAGTCCATCCTGGGACGTCTCCCGTCCCATCTATGGAATGCAAGGTTTCTAATGCCTTATCGATGGAATGGAATGGAATGCTCTTCTACTTCTTACTGGTTTTGCTCTAGCCTTGACTGGATTCAGTTGCCTTGAGTATTTTCTCTGTAGACAGGTTCCCCGTTTTCTCAGAGTAATAAATAGGCCTTGTAACCAATTTCAACTTCACTGAACATTTCAGAGCCTTTCTCCCACTGTTTTCTTTTTAAATCTATCTTATTTTTCTCAGGTGGCTCTTCTTTATCCTCGATGCCCTTGTCTGGACTCTGCACCCAACTCTGTCGTCCAGAGAAAAACATATGCACTTCCCCTACTAGCTTTCCTTCCTCGTATTTTCCATCTTTTCCACCTGGATTTCTTCTTATCTGGTTTTTTATTTCTCAGCTCGAATTCTCTTCTATATTGACTTTTCCTGGCTGCACTATCTTCCTCGGCATTGCCTTATCTATACCTTCGGGTTTTCTTTTAATTTGTACCTCTTGAAGTAGCATTGAAATTGAAATTTCTGCTATGTTCCCGCTGACCTATCTGCTACACAAATCTGGACCCCAAACAGCATTTTAAAACCCTACCTGGATGATACAAGATTCATTCAAAGCCCTCTCTTATATCCAAAATCCTAAAAATAAAAACCCTCTCTTGCCCTGCTCTTCTCTCTGCACGCAAAAATATTAAGCGAACACCAGAAACCGAGAAACCGGAGATGAACACAAGAATAGACGGGTAAGTAAAAGAAATGGGAATTTTGTGTAAAAGAAGAAATAAGCAATTCAAAAGAAATGACAAGCTAGCTTTGGTAAGATGAACTAAGAAAGCGAAAGCAGTAGTAAGAAAGAAGTGGGAACTTACGTAAAAGTAGCGGAAGTGCCGACCGATATGTTGTACGGAGGAGAGCGACCCGCTTCTCACGCTTGAGCCTGAGCCGGAGCCGGAGCCGGTGAATCTGCCTTTGCCGGCCGCTGCGTTGACCGGCCTACGGTGATATACTTGGGTTGCCTGCGTTCAGTTTATTGCCCCTCAGCCTCCTCTCTTTCGGTTCAATTTCCATTTCTAAGCATTGCTATAAATATAATATAAAAAAGTTTCGTGGTATCGGTGACGCTTGCACACATATTAATTATGTTTTTTTTCACATGGAATTAATTATGTTATTATCATTAAAATTTAATAAAACCAAAAATATAACACCTCGTTTTTGTCTTAAGGAAAATATTTAACTTTATAAGGATTGTCCAAATAGTCATATTGCAAGATTACAGTCCAAATATGACCTAATATGGTCCAAAAGTAGTTCAAAAATAACTTTAAAATAGTCTAATGGAAATGTGAAATGCCATGGAGTGTATTCCGAAAGTCATAGTCTTGAATGTTCAAACCAGAAATAGGGGATATGTGAAATATTTCAAAATAAAGCTCGAGAATGCCTCTAAAAGAAAGAAAAAATCAAAAGAATAACGTTGGAGAATGCCTCTGAAAGAAAGAAAAAATCAAAAGCAGTGCATTCTGAAAGTCGTAGTCTTGAATGTTCAAACCATAGAGTTCTTTAATATGAAATAGGGGATATGTGAAATATGTCAAAATAAAGCTGGAGAATGCCTTTGAAAGAAAGAAAAAATCAAAAGAGCTTGTATGAGATAATTTTTAAACGAGTAGCATTGAAAATTTCCTCTCACAACGATCTTTGTCTCTTGGTCTTCAAGGAAAATCTACAAGTCAAAATCATGTAAGTTATCTAGACCAAATAATGGTTGCTCATGAAGTGCACTAAACAAAAACAAAACCATGTATCCCTGCTCCAAAAATTGATTCAATGGGGAAAAACCGAGGAGGAAACTCCCAAATGGTATAAATAGTACTCCTCATCCATCATCAATCAACTTGAATCTGGCCCTGATCTATCATAGTTTGATTTAGGAATTGTTGATAGAAAATATAACCTTCTTAAGCCCTGAAAGCTGCCTTAGATAAGGTATCTGCATCCTAATTGAAATCTCTATAAATATGATAGAAAGAGATCCCCGACATAGTAGTAATAATGTATCTTATCTTATTCATCCATGGGTTGAGGTGAAGCACTTCAAGAGTGTGTTTTTGGTTGACCTAGTCAATTATTGTTTTGGAGTCTCCTACCACCCATTAGAGTGGTATCCCTTTTGACTTTAAGAAAAAAAGTAACGACCAAAGAGCTAATAACTCTGATATGGTAATGGTGCCTCCCCACAGTTCATCATCAGTTTGAAGCACTCGCCTTCTTTAACCCATATGATATCCCCTACACCCCCAAGAGTGGCGTCCATCTGGGAGACCCCATCAAAAATCCCCTAGAACCATTTTGAGGAAACATTGGAGGAATTGTTGTTTGTCTCTTTCTGTGCAATATCTGATCAAGTAGAACACCCATCGCTACGTCAATTTTTGTACATATAACGTGTACAGGAAATTGTAGATACTCAAATATAGCTTGGTTCCTCATCTTCCAAATCTTTCAGCGCACAGTGATTGGAATATCCATCTTATTCTTGTTATTTCTCCAATTTTGCATGCAACCTTCAAGAGAAGGCCCCATCCAAAAACTTGTGTATTGCACTAATCCTCTAATGATTCTCCATACATTTTGCGTAAAGGTGCAGTGTATGAAAAGATGTTCATTGGCCTCTGAATCATGTCTACACGGGATACATATCCCAAGACCACTATGACCCCTTTTTTTCAGGTTCTCCCATGTAAGAGTGTTGTTGTTCATTGCCATCCAAAAGAAGATTTTGCATTATAATGGGACCTGTGTCTTCCATATATCTTTGTACCACCAATTGGGATTAAATAATTGATCATCCCATAAGACTGAGTATGCCTCTTCCGCTGTGATAACCTCCGTCTTATGGTTCCACGTCCAAACGAGTTGATCGGTTTGATCTGATAGTCAGATACAAATTCTCTTTAAAGCATGGATGTAATCATCCCATTCATCTCTATTATGGACATCCAATCCCAAATGATGTGAGTTAAACCATTTTGTCATATTCTGCTCCAAACCGTCACCGCCATAAACCTAGCTCAAAGAGTGTATTCTGTACGAGTGTAGTTCATTGATGAGACTCTCTGAGAGAAAGTATGTGCAAGATCCCCCTACAATCGATTCAATCCCGACTCTAATATTAATTTTATTCCTAGGAACCCATGCCAACCATTTCCCCAATAAGTCAAAAGCACATGTGAGACAGTTCCATATGTTCGAAACCCCTTTTGTGTTTTTATTTCCACTTCTAATCCATTGTTCAACAATAATCTTCTTGAAGTATTTAGCCATTATCACCCGATTCCATGAACTATCTACGAATAGAGCTCTCCATGATCTCTTTGCAGCCAGAGTTTTAGCAAACATATATATATATTCTTGGTACCCCATCCTCCCAACTCTTTCGGTCTTGAAATGGTGTCCCAACGAGCTAAGTGATATTTGTTTCCATTCTATGAGTTGACCCATAAGAAGTTGTAGATCCTGCTCTTAATAGCATGAAAAATGGTCTTGGGAATTTTACACAAGGAAATCCAGTAGATTGGTAGATTGGTTAATATAGAATTTATCAGAACCAGCATGCCATCCATGGACAACCAACGCAAACACCAGTGACTAATTCTAACATCAAATATTTTTTATAACCAATACCAATCATTGATCTTATAATTATTTGGTTTTATTCTATAATCTAGATATTTGGTTCCTCCCTCCATTGAGAGGAAACTGTAAGGAAGGATAGCTTTATAAGGTTCCAATTCTTACTTTGTAATTTGATGGAAAAATATCATTGATTTTGTCCCACTGATAATCATCCCTGAGGCCTGGCAAAAACTATCTTGAATTTTTTTTGTAGATGCGTCACTCCTCCATGCAAAGCAACTCCAAAGATCATAACATCATCTACAAATAGTAGATGTGTAATCCTGATGAGAGCTGGGATATTTATGCCTTTTATGTCACCACAGTCTCTACTGCTTTCAATCAATTTGCTTAACCCTTCTATAATGATGAGAAATAAAAGTGGAGATAATGGACAACCCTGCCTTAACCCTTGGTACCTCTAAAGGTATTGGTAGGAGATCCATTGATCAATATTGCATAATTGACTGATTCAACGCAAGCCATAATCCAATTTGTAGATGCCATATCTAATCCAATCTGTAAGAGTATCAACCTGAGAAATCCCCAGTCTACTCGGTCATACGCTTTGACTAAGTCCAATTTTAATGCCATAACATGTTTACCCTTATTTTTTATGTTGTGGAAAGACTTCTTGTGCTACACCTACTACATCATGTATCTGGCTATTTTCCAAAAATCCAAATTGTTCCTTTGAAATACATCTAGATAACACCGACTTAATCCTTCTTGCAATTATTTTTGCTATGACTTTGTATATCAAATTGCAAAGGGATATGGGCCTAAAATCATTGAAAGAGATAGGTCTGAGAATTTTTGGAATTAAAGCAATACATGTCAAGTTTAGACCTTCAAACACTTTTCCTTTCTGCTTGGATTCTTCCATAGCTTTGAGTATGTCTTGCCCCATAATGTCAAAGAACTCCAAGAAGAGTTCTACCGTCCACCCATCCGGACCAAAACTCTTGGATTTTGCAAAGCCTTTTAAGGTTGATTATGCCTCCTCAATGGAGACTACATGTCCAACAATTGAGCTCTTTGTCCACCCATTTGGACCAAAACTCTTGGATTTTGCAAAGCCTTTTAAGGTTGATTATGCCTCCTCAATGGAGACTACATGTTCAACAATTGAGCTCTCTTGTGTCTCAAAGAGCCTAGGTATTTTTTGTACTATGTGCATTTAATCCACAATTGATGTGTCACCCGAATCTGAGAACAAGTTATGAAAATGACAGACTGCCTCTGCCTTAATGTATTTAATTTCATTTGTCACTGATCCATCATATTTCTTGATTTCCCAAATGGTATTTTGATCCTTTCTGTTGTTATCAAAATGATGAAAAAATGATGTTTTGATCACCCTAGGATAAACATATAGCACAACTCTTAAGCCTCCACTTCTCCTCCCCCATGAGTAGACAATACCTTCTAATAGTATCTACTTCATACAAACTCTCCTGAATATTTATAGGGAAAGATATGACCCTATACATTTCATGTGTATGTTTGATCTCCAACTCGGCTGAAAGAAGTTCTTGATGCATGGTATTTTTGTGTTCTCTTTCCCAGTTTATGACTTTTTCTTTTAATGAGCACAGTTTTAGAACCAGACTCTTCATGGGCAAGGGGTGCTCGATCGAGGACAATAATGACCATTCCCTCCTCACCATATCTCTAAATTCTTGCTCTTTTATCCACAAATGGTTGAATTTAAAAGGGTAAAAGGACTTCTCTCTATAAGGTTCTAATTTCAACAAAATGGGGAAATGATCAAACAAAGGAACATTATCTACCCATGGTCTATACTTTCCCATAGAGTTGACCAAATCTTCAACCATCAAAAAGCAATCTAGGTGTTTTGCAATCACCTCTATGCCCGATTTTGTATTCCTCCATGTCGACATCCGAGGAGCTTGGGCTATGTCAATAATACCTTCTGAAGAGAAAATATCCTTTAAATAATCCCCCATTGGGTCCAGGCGATCCCGCTCTCCCCATAGCTCTGATGCCCCCAGTGATAAATTTAAATCGCCTCCAATAACGAGCGATGGAAGTTTTAATATGCCATCTTCTTTTATCTTCTCCCAAAAAGGCCCTGTATCCATATAAGGTCCATAGCAATTTATTAGGTTAAGATTTGAGTCAAAACTAGTGAAACTCCCAGTCAGAAGTATCCTTGCCACAATATGAAACAAGACAAATCAACCTTTCCTAGGGTTCCAGGACGATAATCGTCCCCTAGATAGTCTCGAAGAGACAATAGCAGTCATCTTCCTTCCTAAAGTAAAGGACCAAAAATAGACTTGGCCTTTCACCCCGATACCATAGTTTCTTGTACAAAATTTATGTCAGGTTTATTTGTCGCAAAAAACTCGTTGCTTGGTCATGTTTTTCCATTTATACAATCACTTTCAACCGCTTTGAATCGGTCTCTCCTTAAATTTTTTTTTTTATGTATGAAGGGAGGTGGGGATGTGAGTAATGCAGTGCATTATGGAGAAAACCACCAACAAACCTTACTTTTCATTCTATGTTGTAGATGCTTTTCAAAAGGAAAATTCATTGGTAGCAACTTTTTTAATAATGTTTCAATATATATATATATATATATATATATATATATATATATATATATAAGATGGAACATCNCCGATGTAAATCGTTGACCCTGATTATGGGGCTTAATCTGGTGGGGACATCGAGTGAGGGCCTGGCATAGCCACCCAGGGATTTGACCCTGAGACCTTCTGCTAGCATAAACAACTCTCAACCACTTGAGCTAACCCACCGGGCTCATAATGTTTCAATCTATATTTATGGTTATACAATTGTAAAAGTAAAATTCATTTGTAATAACTTTATTAATAAGGTTTCAATCTATATTTATGGCCATAAACATTATTATGGAAGAGGAAAAATTATTAGTAGCAACTTTATTAATGAGGTTTTAATCTATATTTTCAAAATCCTACCATGCTTAAAGTGGTCAAAATCTGAAGCTTCGAAGCTTTCAATATATACTACAAGTTAGAGTCACTCTGAACTAATCCTTGTGCTCATGGAAACACATCACCGCACGAGCTACCCTATGGAGTAGCCTCTTGAACCGGCATGAAACCCCTGCAATGTAGCACTGATAACATCAGGGAAGATCATCGATGGAGATATCTGGAACTCCAATCGTCAGTCTCTGCAGGTTCTCCTCAATTTCCTGTAGTTCCTCTTATGCATCCTCGTTCCAAATGGCAATCTCCCTCACCACCCCTCATCTCTCGATAAGTGATTCTCCAGCTGGTCGCGATGGACCAATATTTGCAATGTAGAATACTATGTCTTAGTATCACACAAAACACACAAAAAATGAAATTTGCTAGAAAATAAAAAAAACACAATGAAAATGGCATCTTTCTTGCCTCTGTCATTCCACTGATCATCCTCAGATAATGATAAATCAGGCTCATCTCTAAAATCGGTCCTTGCATAAGCATAATGTTCCACCATCAGAAGTTGGCCACACAACCAACAAAAGAATACAAAACCATAGGTCACTGTTGTCCCACCGCCACCTCCATGGCGAGCCATGGCCTCCACCCATCTCAACATCTATGGATCATGTGGCTCTAACCTATTTAGTGGTACCTGGGGACATAATAGAGGGACCCTCTCCAAGAAGAAAGATACTACTATGGAACGATAGCCAAAATTCTTGAGTTATCCTCGGCGACACTGTGTCAGCTTATCCTTGAGGCTTACTAAAAACCCCTCACTCTAGTTGAAAATAGTTGGAGCCATACACTCTAATGCATACAACATGTGGGATCAAGTGGTTTGGTGGACATCCCTGCTACCCACCACCTTCTCGATGGTAAATGCAACAATCCTCAATGATCTATCCATGATATATTCGATTAGAATTTTTCCTCCTTGAGACCTAGTCCCAATCACACAATGCTCATTAATTAGGCCGCCAATGGTCATCTCTCCCCCTTGTGGTCTGGAGAGTGACACCAGACTCCCTCTCCTAGAAATTTCGGTCAAGAAATAGATATCCTCCACATCAATGGTTAGGATATGGGTACATTATTTTGGAAACCTTGGGGCCGCCAACACTCTTTCCTTGAGAGAACAGAGCAATGACGCCTTTTCCCTTTGATAACAGAGCGGTGCCAACCCTCTTTCCCCTTTTGGGGAGTGCATATGTGCACCTCCCGAAAGGGAGAAGAGCATCACCTAGGTTGCGCTCTTCCCCTTCACAAAACCAACCCAAAAACTTTAAAAAGCTTGATAAAATGCAAAAACTTTGTTATCAAAATGAATGGAAGGGGGGATGAGCTCTTACCTGGACTAGACGGTTTGTCAAATGGTTGTCTATAACTCTCGAAATCCTTGCCGCAATATCGTCTCTTGAAACACTATTTTTCACTAAAAACTCATATGGTAAAAACCGATGGTAAAATATTTTTTACTATTCCACTATTTTATACCATTTTGGTTTAAAAAATAGAAAATAATATTTAAATAATTAAATATTGTCTACTTTTACCATATTTTCTAAAGTTTCAAATGTGAAAAATGTTGTAATGGTCTTTTTTTAGGATTTCAGGACTTGATTGGGAATTTTTTGGCTATGATGGGGTCTCTTTTTTACTTTTTTCATGCTCCGTGTCAAACTTAAAAAGCTTATGAGCACCTTTTATAGCCTAGTCATGCTCGTAAAAAACTTAGAGAAAAGGTATGGAATATACTTTTATCACGTTTTCAGACTCGTAAAACCTAATATGAAAAAGGAAACCCCCTTGGAGTCGTCTTTAAACTCTTTTCAGACTATCTAAATAAGAAAAGATCGTCAAGTGAACTTGATTCTTTCACGTTTGTCAAATTACTTGAAAGGGCGTCTGCCTGGTGATAGTTTACCCCTTTTTTCTGACCGTTTAGACTCATTTACGAAAAGGGTACACTCTAGTTAATTGCAACTAGAAGAGTTCTCACAGGTTTCAGTTTATACTTTTTCGGACCTCGAGGACTGAATTTACAAAAACATTTGCTCTAGAGTCTTCTTAGTCATTTTAGACTCTCTAAACGTGAAATGACAACTAAGTTTACCTTCTTCGGAGTCGTGAAATTAAACGATGAAGGACCCTTTTCTGGGAATGAACCTCTCCTTTCTTAGGTTCATAAAACATATGAGGTTTGACTCATCATTTGATGAGCTATATTAAGCGTTTGTTACCCTTTCAAGATCAGTAAAAAGCAAAGAGGTACTCATCCATCATGATGGGAAAATAAAGGGAATGGGAGCACATTTTTCATTTGTATTAATGGCATCTTATAGTCACCCCTTGAACATGGAACCTGTCTGCATTTCATTCAAGTAGTTGGGTATTCAGTTTGTCATCGATTTGATCCACTTTCATGAGTCATTATACTCCTTTGAGTCAATTCAAACAATGCATTGTCTCATATTTGCATTATGTCTGGTCTCTACCAAGTCATTTGTCATCCCGTTCAATGTTCAAGGGAAACCTTTACCACTGTTTAACTCTGCACTTATCTTACCTTCCTTCGAGTCGGTCATATCTGAGTTAGTCCCATGGTTGTTCCATTATCAAGAATCACTTCAAAATCACTTTTGTTCCAAGTTTCGTGTCGGTGATGGGGGAAACATTATGGCCCTCCCTCGACGAGTCTATTCCCATTGACACCAACACATCATCTGGGAATTAGTCTTAGAAACTAGATGGGGAAACATTATGGCCCTCCTTCGACGAGTCTATTCCCATTGACACCAACACATCATCCGGGAATTAGTCTTAGAAACTAGATAGTACCTTGAAGCCTACATTCCTGAATGGTAGGTTTCCTCCCTTTCGACAGTAGGATTTCATAATTGGCCTCTGATCGAAATGTTCCATCGATTGTTTGACTTCAACTCATTTATTCGTGATCGAAGGAATGCACTAGAGTACCTTGGGAATCATTGACATTAATGATGTTTTCTCTCGCACTTTTTAACGATATACATCAATGAACGGTAATCAAGTGGTTTATACCACCATGTTCGACATCAAGACATCTATTCACATGGATAGAATCATACTATTTGGGATTGGAATGAAGACCCTGAGTGTTTAGGTATTCACTTGGATATGTGCTTATCCTCAGGTTGCGACAAAGTACTTTTGAGTCATCGCATGGATCTACAATGTATGTCTTGTGGCTATGCTCAAGTTTGAGTCATAATTACATAGATCTACAATGTATGTTCGATAGCTATGTCCAAATTTGAGTCTTGTTTATCATGGATCTATAGTGTATTATTCATAGCCATGATCTGGTCATTGTACATGAATTTGCAGTGTATTGGTTGGAAGCCATGATTTGGATTGGATAGAATATAACTTAGAGTGTCTGGTACTATATGTGACCCTCACTCACCACTTTTTTGCCTCTGATCCTGAATCACATCTAGAAAAGTATTTCACCCATCACATGCCTCTAGCTTCATACTTTGAGGGGCATTTTGTTACACCTAATAACTACCACCTTGCCTAATTACATGAAGTTCACTGGCTAAAACATCTTTTGGAGGAGATTTTGCTCAATTCTAGGAGCTCTGACACACCTTGTCCTTTGACATAGGGAGGCATCCAATCCTGATGCCTTTTCCCATTGACATGAAGCACTAGTAACACTTGTTTCTCTTAGAAAAGAAGCATCGATCCTCCTTTACTCCTTATGCTAGTGTGCAAAGAGAACCAACGCTCTCAAAATGGCAAAAAGAAGAACTTTCGAGAACCTTCTCGAAGAAAGTCCTTGTGGAGGCTTATCCCAACTCATTATATTAGGTGGCACTCATACCCCTAACCTCTAGGTATGATCCCTCACCTTCCTCCCAAAAAATATCAACCCCTTTGGTCCCTCTTTGGCGTATATATGCAAGCTCACCCTCATGGATCTAGAGAGGAAGAGGATCAAGAAAGTATCTTTATGTTGCTGGAATCATTCTAGGTGTGAGAGGAAAAGTATATGGTCATGTGAGTGAGAGTTTGTGATTGTGGATCAAAATCTTGTGAGAACATGGCTTCAACATTATTGCTTTGGTTGTAGTTTTATTCTATATCTCTTTTAATACAAATATGTTTTCCTTTCCCATGAATAATTTGTGTTTGATGTGAGTTATTTATTGCTTTTTCGCTTTGATCATTAGCATAGGTTGTTAAATTATCTTGTTGCTTTCAATTTTGTATATTGTCCTTTACATTCTTTTGCAGGTACAACTGATCGTAAGAGAATATAGAAGGAAAGGATCATCTCCATTGTGGTAAGAAAGATTCATATTCAAGTGATTTGACAATCGAGGGAGAGGTTACATTGCTGTGAGTCCTTTGTTCTAGATTTTCCCCATGTAGACTAGGGACACAATATTTGCCCACATTGATTGAGAATTTCCGATAACACCAACTTGATGTCACAAAAGTTTGCAAAATATATGGATGCCCATATCTCTTCTCTTAATGCTTGGTACTCCCTAAAGAAAGTGTTGAAAGCATCTTAAGCTCCTATAGGTCGTTCCTTAAGGAATGTTGGCAATATATTCCCCCCCTGTCAAAATTTTGTTACCTCCAACAATATGGTCTCCCACACTTCCTCTTTCTTTATCTATCAGTGTCTCGTGCAATCACAGGTTGGCAAGAATTGTTGCAATGTTTATGGGGTTTAGTCAAGAACTTTTTGACAAATACTTTGCAATGGTTTTATGTTTGTAAATATATGATCCTTTGATGTGATGTAGGACTAATTTTTTTGTTGGACTTGGGGCGAACTGAGATATTTATGTCAAATATTTCTTCAATAAAAAACTATACATTCATGATGCCAAGATGAATTTATTATATCACGGTTAAACTCTATTTACAACATGAATCACATTCAAATAAATTTTCAAATTAAATTTATAATTAAATAGACATGTAGGTGACTTCCTGATATATTTCCACTTCAGTTTAAATTCCCGTACATGGCCACCATTCAGAGGAGTCATGTACAACAATGAACATACTCATGATACTCCTATTAATCCCACTAGTTTGAGAGTCCTTAGTCTTGGTGGTTGATAAAATAGCAGCTAATACTCATCAATGAGTACAACTCTCCCCTCCATGTAGTTTGACTGTTCTTTGATGATTAGTGCAGTGGAAATAGGAAACAATGCCTAGATGTAAGAAAGAGTGAGAATGTGTCCTCATGTATGAGATGGATATTTCCTATATTTTCGAGATTAGAGAATGCAAGTCTGCATTTATATATAAAAAACCAACTAAGGGAAAATAACAGTGATCTTGTCCTCTTCTTCTATAGAGTATGAAAGTAGTAACAACAAAATTGTTCAAGACCCTTGCACCCTTCAACAATTTTCAAGAGTGTTCTCCAAATACTTACACCTTCCTCTAGGAGTTGATTGTGTCCTTCTCAATGGAACTGTGGGTAGTTAGACCCTCTTACATGATGGAGAAGTACACCACCTCAAGGATAGATTGTAAGCCTCTCAACAAGTGTGGATTACGCCCCCTCTCAAGCTGCTTAACTCCCAGTATTTGCTCTTTCATGATTTTTCCAGCCAAAGAATGAAACTCGACCTCTTTTTCAGATGTTGTGGATCAACGATGAGGGGATTGGCCCCTTGTTTCCCTCTCCATGAATACACAAGTTGGAGGGTCGACTCTCTCCCAACTTCACGTCACAACCAATACGGTTTATTTCAAAAAATATCCACGACCCCCCTCTTCACCACTGATGAATTTGTTCAATATTGAGTAGATCGCCTTCTTACCATCCCACGAACTCTTCAAAATCTAGGACCTCTACGCCAAGAGAATTTGGATCCTCTATCAATGGAGCTTGGATGTGTTGGAGTAGGGTCCCGTAGCTACATAAGAAGCTGCTATTTTGACGGATAGACAGTTTTGGCGGAGATACAAGAGGCAGAGCTACGACACTGTAGCAGGTTTCTAGCTACAGATCAGATCCGAAAACCATGACGTAGAAGATAGAGAAGTCAAGGAAGATGACGGTACCTGAGCGGCCGAGAAGAGAGAGCTCATCCACTGCATTGAAGGCAGCGACGGAAGACAGGAGGGCTCAGCTACCCTCATAAAGGAAAAGGAGCAACGAGGCCGAGGTATTGAAGACGAAGGACAGAAAAGGGAAGCAACGCCAGTACCCATGGTCAGCGCTGGGAAGCATGGAAGACTGCAGGAAGTTGTGGTGAAGGGAAGCGGTGCATAGTACCCATGATCAGCGCCGGGAAGCATGGAAGACTACAGAGAGCTGTGGTGTGACGGATAGCGATTACCTCATAGTACAGATACGCCAACTGTCACTAGTTAGGGTTTGGGTTACTGTTGGGACAGGCCCATAGTGTTGTAATGGCGAGACCTTCGGGCCGCCTATAAAAGGATGTATTTTGTATTGTAAAAGGTTGGCATTTTGAGCATTTTAAGCCATCCAGCTAGCTAGTTAGCCATTGAGTCTGTTAGCTCACGGTTACCTTGTATTGTAATAGAGTCGAGCTATGGTTCTGTTATTAGCGGTAGTATCTTATTGTAACCAATAGCTGGCTCATAGAGCATGCATGTAACGATCCACAGGGATCGACAGAGAGGGAAGAGTATATTGTAAGAGAGACAATATAGAGATAGAAAAGAGATCTAAGAGAGAAGATCTCACGCTGCATATGTGGTGCAGCAGAACTGTGTTTACCTTCCCCTGAGCTTTAATAGAAACACAGTTCTGTGGACGTAACTTCCATCCTGGAGGTGAACCACGTTAAAATCGTGTGTTGTGCGATTGATTCATGTGTTGTATTTATTTGTTACATATGTTAGTTATTATATGAGCCTTATTTACAGTTGAATGTATGTATGCGTAGTTTCGTTCACAACAATATAGAAAGATGAACATAAGTTGAAGTCTTTGGCATGTTGTATGTGGGTTCATTTATGCTTTGCTTGAAACAGTCACTAGTCGCAGTGTTAAACAGTCTGGTAAGTTCAGTCTTGCAAGATGACACGAACAACGCTAAGTGCGTTGAGCCACGGGGGTAGGATATTGCAGGGAGGCAATACCGCACTGGCAGAGGAGCTACGGTGCGCGATGCCGTAGGTTAAGGACTTAGAGTTGGAGAGGAAGTTACGTGTCGCCTGGTGCGCGGCGAGGTGATAAGGCTGGGGTCATCACGAGTTAGTGGAAGTTGCGCGACGTGGAAAGGGACCGCGCAACAGGAAGAAGGAGATCTCGCGGTCAGAAGAGGTGCAAGATGAGGAGATCGCGTGACGCAAGCAGAAGGGTCGCGCGACGCGCAGAGAAAGAGGCCTCGCGGCTAGCAGAGCTACGAGTCACAAGTAGGCTTCCACAGAACCTGGTCCAAGACGCTTGAGTCCTTGGCCAACCCATTAGAATCACTTCGAGTGAGACTTCAGGCCGCTTCACGGTCTGTTGCCAAAAGGGCCAGTGAGCTAGGGGTGTTGTTGGTTAAACACAGTAAACCCGGGTCTGCCCATGATAGCCAACAGGATGCCACAACAAGTTTGGTCTCTTCAATTCAACTTAGCTTCTACTGAAAATGGATGCGTCCTACTCCAAGCAAATCATCAAGCACAATTTCGATCCTCCAAACTCGATTCTGCACCTTCCCAAACCAATGCAACTTTTTTTTTCTAGATATTCGGTCTCTTAAAGGATTTAGCCTTCAAACAAATCGTCCCTCCCTTATAAGTGACTGGCCTCCTAACAACAAAATCGAACCTCCTCTACAAAATGCATCCCTTTTACAAATTTTCCTCACCAATCACAACTACACAAGAAATTCGCCCTCTTTAATCAGTAGATTCAATCCACAAGTATTAGATTCAACCTACCTAAGAAATGCAACCTTCTTTTGTGGTGATTTGGTCTTCAAGAAATGATTTTGCACCAGCTACGACTGCACAAAGAACTATGTCATATCATGAGATGAGATGCCATCTCACAAGTCCATTTTTTCCAAGCAACATTCGAGGCCATACAATGGATACAAATTTTCCATGAAGCTCAATTAAAAACCCTGAAAAGATTTTCCCTCAGGATAGCAAGATCCCTAGCTCTACCATTATAGTATCCCCTGTTCAATTCTAGGCATAATTTTGATTTTGGTCAAACAATTTGAAAGTAACCAAGCACGTGGAATTTTTATTATGAATGAAAATTCATATTACATGCTCTAATGGTTTCTAGGGTAGCTGAGACATACAATAAGAAAATCAAACACCGGGAATATGCCATGGCTCTTCTACTACTAAATAGTCGCTCTCCCAAAATGATGTCAAACTAAAAGTTGAAGCTCATTTGATTTGCTTACATTTGTTTCATTGAGATTTTTTATTTCTATTTTCAAATCAATATTTATCCATATTCATCTATACAATGTTATTTTTAAATCATATGAGATGGAATTTTGCCTATCCAAAACCCAAATCATAAGCATTCTTGGTTCCATAAGCTCAAGATATAATAATACATATTCAAGAACACGAACTTCTTAATCTAACAAGCATCTCGTGGAATCCCTACCAATACTATCCCTTTGGACTATGTTTTCCTTCCTTTCAAACATAAAAAATTATACTTCTTCAATCAATACAAACTAATATCATACACCCCAACCTCTCCTCTCTTTCCATCACCAATAATACTTCACTCTTTTGCTCCCTCTTTTGTAGGATTCCCTTTTCTATTAATATTGAATCCGAGTAAGTCTAACATTGGAGAGCGATTCCCCATACTGATATCAAAGCCTCATTCAACAATTTGAAGCATCGTAAGGATATATTGATCTACATACTCGATTTCCTTTGTTTAGTTTTGCTTTGTTATAGGATACCAGAGTATGCCCTTTGTTTGTCATCATCCAATGATTTGAGCAATTTAGAAATGATAAGTGTCTCCAGTTTCTAGTTCCCATATTGCATGCACACTCAATGATAGTGAACACAACATTCCTGATGATGTCCCATCATATCATTTCTAGTGCAAAACCCTTGTACCTTTGGTCCCTATTATGTTTGTAGGAACATCTAAGTGAATTGGCATATCTTGAGATCTGTGTTGTGGTAGATACAAGGAGAATGCATAGTGGTTGGAGTTATAAGGAAGTTTAAGAAAAATTGTCCTATAGCTAGTTTACTTACTAATAGAGTATAAAAAAGTGAGCCATTAGAGGTGTCGAGGTTTATCCTGGTCTACCATGGATGCAAAACACCTATCTCATGAGTAGGCTCATCTCAGCACACAGAAAATACCAAAACCCATAGTATTGGAGTGCATTAGATACATTTCATTTGTTCCTATTTTGTGAATTAGATGAGGTAGCAGTTCCCATATCCTATGGCTTAAAATTAGTTTTGGTTAGAATACATAGGTGTCAATACTTACTTGAATAGGGAAATTGTCGTGAGAGAAGGCAAGATAAGTCCCTCAGTCTCTTAGCCTATTGAAGCTTATTTACAACATTATTTTTATACCCACATAGTAAACATGGTGAAAAAAATACACCAAACACTTACAATGGCAGATAGGAGTCATTTATGATCTTACTCCATCAGTCCTTCACCATCCTCTACTGTCACAAACCTTACAAATATATACAAAGAGAAATCTGAAATAATATATAGTAGAGACCACCATGCATTTCTCAAAGTCATTAATAAAATAACATTAGAATGAAGAAAACTCTAGAGCATTGTTTACTACTTCAATTAAACAAATTCAAGTTGATATCATCATGATGGGATTAGGAGTAGCACCTCATGTATTATAGCCTTTGTTGAGAAAAGAACAATACAAAAGGTGGGTGGTTACTAGCCACAAATATGTATGTCTGTCCCATTTAGAATTTTTTATTAATCATTTATTTGCATATTGTTATAACTAGATCTTGTTCTTAGTTTATCTGTTCTTTTTGTCCTAATTTTCAACCATTGGTTTAAAATGATTTTATATTTCATGTTGATTTTAAGAATTTTTGACAATCAATAATTTTGGTTGGATTTAATGCTTTTAATGGTTGAATCATTTCATTATTTTAGTTTTAAGGTTTGTCTTTTGGGCTTATTAGTTAATATGTACATCTTTAAGCTTTCAAAAACTTATAATAAAAGTTCATTCCAAGTTTTGATTTATAATCTAACTCTCATTTTTGAGTCCTTTGTCAAATATTTTCATGAAGAGATTCCTGTAGCAGCTCTATTTTTCCTGTTTTTGTCATTGTCATTGGGAGCATATTACGAGGAGTTGGAAATGAATTCAGGAAAACCAAAAGAGGTTTTTGTCCACAACAGACTCATTCACAAAAACCTCTCTCAGTTTTGCAACAACTATTATCATTTGAGAGATTAGAATTCATCTTTGTGACCTATTTTTAGGGTTTGAATTATTTAATAATTTCCTGTTTTAGTCACAAATTTGCAGAACATATTCCGATAAGTTGAAGAGGAATTTTGAAAAACCAAGAGAGGTTTTTGTTCATAACATACTCATTTAAAAAACCTCTCTCATTTTTTACACAGCTGTTCTAGATCGAGAGATATGAAGGTGTCTTTGAGACCCAAATTTCCAGAAATTCGCCAAATTTCCCCAAATCCGATTTGCTACTTTTGGGTTAATTATCTTTAAAGATTTTGAGTTATCATGTAACTAATTGATGTAACTATTTCAAATTTCGACCTAGAAGGTAGTTATGGAACTACTTTACTTTTGTAATGATAAAAGGAAGACAAACATACAGTTTGGAGGGGGGGATTTTTCACTCAAGGAGAGGCTTTTGGAGCTTTGATTTCTCAAGCTAGCACTTATAACTCTTATGTAAGTGGATGACTGTTATTGATTATATATAAAATGATAAGCCCTTTTACCTGTCATGCTTTTTCATTTCTGATCTGTTTGATTGCTCAGTCTACAATTTCATTTCTTGTTTAAAGTTTTATTCATGTAAATGTTTGCAGCCTGTGGGTGGAATTAGTATTTCATGTGTAATGTTTATGGCTTATTGGGATGTGTTTGATCCCCAGTTTATCCAATTTGCATGATTCAGTTCTGTATTAGCTTGTGGAGGTTTATCCTCCTTGCTGATGAAGTTTTTAAAACCCTAAAACCTATTTTATTTAATTTTACTTTTGAGATTGTGTTGGCTTGTTCTTCTGGTAGTCTAAGAACAATTTCTGGCACAAACATCTTTGGCACCGTTGCCGGGGACGAAGCTGAAGTATATCTTCCCTGGGATATCATTATTCTTTTGATTTTGAGAGGTGAACAAAGTCAGAAAATATTTTAGACTACAAATTTTCACCGGTGACTCCACGATTAAAGATTCCACTGCAAGGATAATTTTGTTGACAGAAAAATGAAGAAGCCAAATGGAAAGACTGGATATTAGCTTGTTACTTTACTCCATGAGGTTTTGTTATTATTCATCAGTTCTTTCCTATCTTTCCCATTGCATGTCAAAATAATTATTTTTTGTTTTGTTTATTCCGATGATCATAAACCTTCAAATACATATCCCACTTTGGAAGAAGAAAATTTGCATTCTTCTTGTGTTATTGATGTTGATCCTATTCCTTCATTTGAAATACATGTTCAACATGATATACATATACCCATATCTCTTGAAGCTGATTATTCTGGTCATCTTGTAGAGAATAAAGCTGATCTATTACCTTCTACCATCACTGCTGAAACTTCCGAACAGCTTGTTGAACCTCATTTTCAACTCACAGATTTTCAGTCTAGACTCAGACAGAAGATGTTTAGACCTCTTAGGCTGCCATCTCTCTTACATCCTTACCCTTCCTACTTTGTTGAATATCTTCCCCATTTTACTGGAAAAGACCATATTACAGCAGAGAAGCATTTAGAATCTTTTCATAATTTCATTGATAATTTTGAAATCATGCATGAGGATGTTGTCATGAGGTTATTTTTGAAATCCTTCGCTGGAGATGTTGGGTTTTGGTTTCGAAATTTAAAAGCTGATTCAATTGGATCATGGGAAGAGTTACATGATGTCTTTTTGAAGTATTGGGGTAAGAATAAATCTTATGATCAATTTCTTTCTGAATTTTATAGTTTGAAAAGGGAAAATGATGAGCCAATTACTAAATTTAATTGGAGGTTTCAAAGTTTTTATATCAGTATGCCTACGGAGATCAGACCTTCGGAAAAACTTGCTATGGTATATTATGTTATGGCTCAACATTCAGATCTTGTCTTTTTCCTGTTAGAAAGAAAATCATCATCTTTAAGACAATTGTTTGAGGATGCAAAAGGAATGGAGGAGAACATCCGAGCTTGCGAAATGCTTCGAGATCAGGCTCATGTTGAAGATATACAAGCTTATGAACAGGAAGAAGAATGTAGGTATCATTCAGATTTAAGATAGTTTTCTTCATCATTTTCAGATTTTCATATGAACAAGGATATAAATGATGCTTGTGTTGATTCTTCATATCAGTTTGTTGACTTTTTCAATGATAACATACTTTCAGTGGATTATAGTAGAAATTTCTTAGTTCCTGCTATGAGATTATCATGTTATGAAGAAGAAGTTGCTGCTCTTCAACCTCTTACTATTGTTATAAGAAATAAGTTGCCATTCTTGACTTATGGTCACTTTCAGAATTTTATTTGTTCAAGTTTTGATCAAGGGTTTTATTTAAAGGTCGAGAAGTAGTTCGAAAAGCCTTTGGTTTCCATTCTTGATCCAAAGTTTAAAAAGAACAGCAATGGAGAGGAAGAGAATGCTTCACTTTATGATGAATATAATGAAGACATTGAAGTTTTAAATCGAAAATTTCATGATTTCGTGGCTTCTTGGATGGAGTTGTATTTTTCAAAGGTTTCTAATGCTCCATATTTTGGCATACTTCCTATTTCCAGTCATAAGTATCAGCTGCCTACAGACTCTTTATTGCATTTATCACATCTTTTGTGGGTTTTCTCAAACAGTGGCATGCATGAAATTATGATTCTCAGTCAAATGGTTTCTTGGCTTCACTGGAAGTATGATTACATATGATTGGGTTGTTTCCTCCGATTAGAAGTAGGAGTAAATAGCAGAATAAGCTCGCTATACGAGCATGTAGATTCTTTTCAGTATGCTGGTTTGTAGCAGTATTTTTTCATTTTAGAGGTATGTGTTCAGAGTTTGACAAAGTTGCAGAGATTTGGTAAATGACTCCATCACCCAATGAATAAGGCACAAGGTCTACAGGTTCTTGAAGCCTCACAAGGAGAACTTCATCCTGCAGCAAAAGCCAAATGTTATAACTAGATCTTGTTCTTAGTTTATCTGTTCTTTTTGTCCTAATTTTCAACCGTTCGTTTAAAATGATTTTATATTTCATGTTGATTTTAAGAATTTTTGACAATCAATAATTTTGGTTGGATTTAATGCTTTTAATGGTTGAATCATTTCATTATTTTAGTTTTAAGGTTTGTCTTTTGGGCTTATTAGTTAATATGTACATCTTTAAGCTTTTGAAAACTTATAATAAAAGTTCATTCCAAGTTTTGATTTATAATCTAACTCTCATTTTTGAGTCCTTTGTTAAATATTTTCATGAGGAGATTCCTGTAGCAGCTTTGTTTTCCCTGTTTTTGTCATTGTCATTGGGAGCAGATTACGAGGAGATGGAAATGAATTCAGGAAAACCAAAAGAGGTTTTTGTCCACAACAAAATCATTCACAAAAACCTCTCTCATTTTGCAACAGCTATTATCATTTGAGAGATTCGAATTCATCTTTGTGGCCTATTTTCAGGGTTTGAATTATTTAATAATTTCCTGTTTTAGTTACAAATTTGCAGAACATATTCCGATCAATTGAAGAGGAATTTTGAACAACCAAGAGAGGTTTTTGTTCATAACATACTCATTAAAAAAAACCTCTCTCCATTTTTACACAGGTGTTCTGTATCGAGAGATATGAAGGCATCTTTGAGACCCAAATTTCCAGAAATTCGCCAAATTTCCCCAAATCCGATTTGCAGCTTTTGGGTTAATTCTCTTTAAAGATTTTGAGTTATCATGTAACTAATTGATGTAACTATTTCAAATTTCGACCTAGAAGGTAGTTATGGAACTAATTTACTTTTGTAATGATAAAAGGAAGACAAACATACAGTTTGGAGGGGGGGATTTTTCACTCAAGGAGAGGCTTTTGGAGCTTTGATTTCTCAAGCTAACACTTATAACTCTTATGTAAGTGGATGACTATTATTGATTATATATAAACTGATAAGCCCTTTTACTTGTCATGCTTTTTCATTTCTGATCTGTTTGATTGCTCAGTCTACAATTTCATTTCTTGTTTAAAGTTTTATTCATGTAAATGTTTGTAGCCTGTGGGTGGAATTAGTATTTCATGTGTAATGTTTATGGCTTATTGGGATGTGTTTGATCCCCAGTTTAACCAATTTGCATGATTCAGTTATGTATTAGCTTGTGGATGTTTATTTCCTCCTTGCTGATGAAGTTTTGAAAACCCTAAAACCTATTTTATTTAATTTTACTTTTGAGATTGTGTTGGCTTGTTCTTTTGGTAGTCTAAGAACAATTTCTGGCACAAACACATATGAAGTGAATATTGAATATCTTGTCAGCAATGTTGAGGTACCTCATAAACCAAGCTTATCATGTTGTACATTTGAACTGCAACATGTCTTTATTCAATAAGATGATATTGAATAGGTTGGCCATGTGCATAGGACTAAGAGGGTAGAACTAAATCCTAACTTCTCATATATTGCAATAAGTGGTCTTCCTATCTTTAAACTACATAATGGATTCCTGACCAATGCAAAATTTGCCTAAGTAATCATATTTCCAATATTCAGCATGAAACAAGACTAACCCTACAGAGATACGCATTTAGTATGAAACATGACTAACCCTACGAAGACATCCAGTATGAAACAAGACTGGCTCTGTGAAGTCCTAGATGGTTCTAGGCCTGCATTCGGTATGAAACAAGACTGCCTCTACAGAGATCCACATCGAGTATGAAACAAAACTAACGTTGCAAAGACATCCAATATGAAATAGGACTGGCATGTGAAGTCTTAGATAGTGCTAGGCCTACATTCAGTATGAAACATGACTAGCCTATGAAGTCTTAGATAGTGATAGGCCTACATTCAGTATGAAACATGATTGACCCTGCAGAGATCCGCATTCAGTATGCAACATGACTGACCCTGTGAAGACATCCAGTACGAAACAAGACTGTCTCTATGAAGTACTCGATAGTGCTAGGCCTGCATTCAGTATGAAATAAGACTGACCCTGCAGAGATCCACATTTAGTATGAAACATGAATGACCTTGCGAAGACATCCAGTATGAAACAAGACTAGCTCTGTGAAGTCCTAGATAGTGCTAGGCCTACATTCAATATGAAACATGACTAACCCTGCAGAGATATGCATTTAGTATGAAACATGATGTTGTTAGGAATTTCGCACCTTCTGCGGACATAAGTTGTTCCTCTGGTCTGAATGGTTCAGATCCAGAACAAATAGTTCACAACAAGGTTGGAAGACTTCTCCTAGAAACTACAGACACTTGGAATATAATCTTTGATGGAATGATGTGGCTCTTCACCTATGGCAAAAGATCTCCAAGAAAATACCTACATAAACACATCAAACACAAAAGATCAAAAGTACCAGAACATCATCTATAGATCTATATCGGTGACTAAGGAATCCGATAATAAACATGCAAGATTATACAGAACAAGTATATGGGAAAGGAACCAACTTTGCATTGATAAATAATTAAAGAGTTTACAACCCGTGCCTTAGTGTTGATGCACTCCATAAAACCGATGTCTTATCCCCAATAGCTCCAACTTGCTCCTCTATGCTCACTCTAATGGATCAGGCCAGAATGTCAAAATGGCAGCATGACTTTGCTCTCTCCTCAACCATGGGGTATGAGGCTGTTTTATAGGCCTCAAATGGATAGAGATGGTTGATATTTCGGTGGGTGAGGTGGATAGGAGATCCCCAAAAGGATGGATATCGAGCTCAATTGACCCAGGTGAATAGGGATAAGGCCTGCCACGAAGCTTTTGATCTAGAAGCTTCGTGAAGTCTCTCTTTTTCACAATTTACCAAGGGCACGGCTCCTGCTCCTTGATGATAGAGCGGTGCTAGGGCAGAACCGCTCTTCAAACAAAGAGTAAAGGTGGTGTCACCACCTATCTTCAACACGACTTAGGCAGTGCTGAAGAAGGTACCGCTCCTAGGCTTAAGGGTAGAAGTGGTGCTAGGTTTTTATATGCAAGCTTGACATCTGGATCAATGTTTTCACTTTAATATTTGGGAATGAGGGAAAACATGGATGTTTAGGATCTTATCACATGTTAATGATTTGGGTGTAATAGAATGCCCCCCAAAGCATGAGGCTAGAGGGATACGATAGGCGAGAGATTTGATAGAGCAATTTATCACTTCGAGGCAAGAATCGACTTGATCGGAGATCAACATCAACTAGGCATCTGCAATACATCAATACTTTTGACTCATGAGCAAATGTGTCTTCACCATGGCTGCAGACCAATACAAGAAAAATCCATGGGAGAGATTAACAAACATGGCTACTAGAATACAACGTAGATCCATGTGATATAGGACTCAAACTTGGACATAGCTACCAGACATACAACGTAGATCTATGTCATACAGGCCCAAATTTGAGCATAGCCACGACCATACAAATGTGGATCCATGCTGGTACTTCACACAATATATTCCATCGCAACCTGGGGAGAAAGCTATGAGTGCTTTATAACAAATATTTAGGGTCTTCGTCTCATCTTCCACAAAGTACGATTTTATCCATGTGATTACAATGATCTGAAGTTGAACATGGTAGAAACCACTTGATTACCAGTCAATGATGTGAACCGTTAACAAGTGCGAAGGAGATCGCCATTGATGTCAATGATTCCCAAGGTACCCTAGTACAATCTACTGAGCGTGAATAGATGTTTTGATGTCGAACACTTAGTCGAATATCTTGATCAAAGGTCAATAATGTGAACCTTTGTCGAGAGCGAGAGAATCTGTCATTGAGGCATACAGATCTCAAGGTACTAAATTTGTTTCTAAGATTAATTCCTGGATGATGAGCTAATGTCGACAAGAATAGTCTCGTTGAAGGAGGACCATGATGAATCCCACATCGACGACATGAAACTCAGAACAAAGTTATGGAATGTTGTAGATAATGTAACCATCAGACTGACTCAAAAGGTACTGACACAAAGGCTATTTTAATTGCAGAGGTAAACTTCTAACTTCCCTTTGAACATCGGGCGTCACGACAAAAGACTTGGTAGCATTTTCTCGATGATGCGGAACACAATACGACATTGGACAATGCATTCTTTGAAAGGCTCAAAGGAGTGACATGACTCATGAAAGTGGATCGACTCAGAGACAAGCTGATTTACCCAATTGAATGAATGAAATCCAGATAAGTGCCATGTTCAAAGGTGACAACAAACTGCCATATTATTTGCAAAATGATTCCCTTCCCTTAATTTCCCCATCATGATTGATGAGTGCCTCTTTTCGTTTTTATGAGTCCAAAGAGGGTAACAAACACTTATTTTAGCTCGTCCGAAGACAAGTCCATTCTCATATATTTCATGAACCTGAGAAAGGAGGGGTTCGTTCCCTGAACGGGTCTCTCAGTGTTTAGTTTAACGAGTCCAATGGAAGCGAACTCGGTATCGTTCATGTTTAGATAGTCTGAATGAAGACGGAAGAAAACTCCAAAGGGTCATTTTTCATATTATTTGGTCTCTAGGGCCTGAAAAAGTATAAAATAATACCTAAGAGAACTCTTCCAGTCATGATTGGCTGGAGTGTTCCTTTTTCGTAAATAGTCTGTCCGAACCGAAAAAGAGATAACCTACCGTCGGAGAGACGACTCTTCAAATACTTTTACGAGTATGAAGTAGACAAGTACTCGACAATCTTTTCATATTTAGGGAGTCCAAAAAGAGTTTAAAGGAGACTCCATTAGGTTTCTTTTTTATCACGAGAAGTTTTTACGAGCCCAAAAAGAATCGGAAAAAGACTCAAAACTTTGATACTAAGTTCTAAGAGCGTGACCAAAGTGTTGAAACAAACGCTCGGGGAATTTTTCCATTTTTCTGGAAGTACGAAAAAGACAAAAAAAAACTCCTCCATAGACACCACTGTTTATCTTTTCATCCTTGCAAGACTTTAAAAATTCCATTAGTCTCCTAAACATTTGAATAAATGACTTTATTAACTATATTAAAGGGTGTTTTTGTATCACAATGATTTACAAATATTAATAATAATGTGAAAAACCCTAAAAATATATTTAAAAGCTAAATGAATAGTAAAAAACAAGTCATTTTACTATTTACCAATTTGTCAGAGCATTTGGGAGACTTTGGCACCAGATCTTCAGCCAGAGATTACAAGAGCCTCCAGCATCCGTTTCAAGCATCGTTAGAGCCAGGTAGATGCTGGGGCCCTACTCTTTCATTCTATCATTTCCATTTTTGTTTTGGTTTGAGTTTCAGGGGTCTTTGAGTAAGCCCTAAATCCAAATTGTGGGCACCGCTCCTGCCCCTTACGGGACAGGCGGTTCCCGATAAGAACCCCCTATGCTCAACTTCACTCAGACAGTGCCACCTCTCTATGTAAATGGAGGACAGGCGGTGTCGACCGTGAGGTTGAAAAAATAAACGGGCAAGCCAAAATAAAAGCTCATTGATGATTTTGATGATTGAATGTGGTTTTAACTAGCCCATTTGTTGTTTTTGGCAGGTTTTATCCGGTAAAAAATGGTTATATGGAAAGAATGACAACATCACAATGATGATGCCCTGTACGAGGGAAATGCGGGGTGCATTGTTTCTTTGAGAGGTTGTGGCCTCTTGAAGTTTTTCTGCACTTCGAGTATGATATCCCATGAGCACCTGCTAGAGCATATTCTGCGCATGTGGAACCCTGAGCATCAGTACTTTGAGGTGGGACCTCATGTACTGACCATAGAGGTAGAGGACATATACTTTATGACAGGATTGTCTAGGCGGGGTGCTCATGTTTCATTGACTGGTTCCCGAGGAGGGGATGTGACCACTCAGGAGCCGATAAACCGTCATTGCGTGCCTGGTACTAGGATGTCAGGGAAGAAGACCCCCATAAAGGCAGTGGTGGATGATGCACTTCACACTGTTCTTTTTACTATGCAGAGGCTGGCAAGAAGCCAAGGGCCTCACCAGGCATTCAGAGTGCATTTACTGTATGCCATAGAAGTTATGGCACCCACTGTTTTCAACTGGGCAAAGGCACTACTTCCGGTTTTCATGGACCAGCTGACTAAATGTCGGTAAGGGGAATTGAAACATTTTGGCTATGGATCCATTTTAGCTTTTTTTTTTTTTAGCGGGTGTCCGTCATGAGGCCCTAAGTGATATTTATAGAGCTGAGGGCCAGAGACCCCTGTATGCTGAGATGGGTAGAGCTTATGGTTCGTACGGGAGGTGGTAGAGTCAAAGTGAAGTACGATGCTTGATTTTTTCACTGGCATTAGAGGAATTTTGGGGTCTAAAATGGGCCTCCTAAGGAAAATAATAAAATAATGGTTAAAATAATAAAATAATAGTTAAAATAATAAGATAATATTGATTAATTTTGGAGGAAGAAAGAAAAAAACTACTTTTTGTGTAACCACATCCAACGAGCTCTCCCGATCAAAATTTGAGTAAAAACACAGGGAGATATGTCGAAAATATGAACAAAAAAAATAGTTTTTTTTAATGACAAATATGTCAATTCAACCATTATGGTTGACTTATTTTATTGAAATTCTATTGGTTCTTGAATTCCAACTCACAAAAACTTATTTTGGCACGTTTTCTTATAAGGCCCATTTTAGACCCCAAATTTCCTCTAATGGTTGAATGACCAGATCCTCATGATTGAGTACTACGCATATGAGGGTACTGACTTCAGGGGTGACCCTGATCTACCACTTCCACCTGGTGCGCAGTGGGGGGTTATCGGTGAGAAACAAAACTCTAAAATGTTGATTGCATTTTTTGTATTTTCATGTTTTATGTTTTTTATGAGTAGTAACAAGACCTAAATTTTCTCATGTAGATGTTGGTGCGGCACGACCTGGGGGATCATCCTCAATGGACAGGCAAGTGGGAGCTCGGTTTGTTCACCGAGGTGATGACCTACTGGGAGAGTTAGAGGAGAACCTAGAGAGGTTAACCCTAGATATACCAGATGCAGCTATTGATGACCTCCCGATGAGGTACCAGAGGCACACTACGGGAGTGCCAACCCGTTTTAGCTGACTGCTACATAGAGTAGCATGAGCTATCATGTGTTATCATGATCATCACTAGATGGTGTCCTGCATGATGTATTACTGAAAGCTGAGACAACTTCAGGATTTTGTATGATGTTGTATTTTCTTGAAAGCCACCGTGCTTCAGATGAGGTCTCGTGACCATTTTTGTAAAAAAATTATATATATATATATATACAGACTTTGTTACTGGTGTTTATATGTATCAAATGGCAAATGTATTTACATGAGTTTTATGTGTTATTTACTATTTATTTACAATATGATGAACCATGTTTGATTTTCAAGTTATGAATGAGCAATATACCAGTCTAGGATATAGTTTGCTAATGAATGTAACTGCATTGTCTGCCCTAGGGATATGCCTGTAAGTAATAACCTCAAATGACCTTTCCAGTAGACGCACTCTCCGGAAGAGACAGAGAAGTATGGGGTTTGTGATGGTATAGACATGGTTCAAATGACAAACCACTAACTGCGAGTCCATGAATACTACCAAATCATGAATGTATCGAGATGCAGCTTTAGTCAGTAGACCTATTACTGCCTGATACTCGACGATGTTGTTGGTAGCTGGACCAATACAAACCACTCTTGAACTGACTAGATCGTGTAGAGGGGAATACAGAACCCAAGCAACTGAAGCAAGGTTTAGGGTATGACGACAAGCACCATCAGCGA
The DNA here is from genome assembly GCA_001517045.1 of Pseudotsuga menziesii. NCBI lineage: Eukaryota > Viridiplantae > Streptophyta > Pinopsida > Pinales > Pinaceae > Pseudotsuga > Pseudotsuga menziesii. The sequence continues at coordinate 664,616 of LPNX011117422.1, forward strand.
AGCCATAAAAGGCCATTTGATCTGCATAACCAAAACATGGTATAAATAGTCTGGACACTAAACTCAAAACCATATTGAAAATACTAAAACACACTGAAAGTAAAAAATGTACATATATACAAGGTACCATACATGAGTGATCTAAGCATAGTACCTCTTCAGGTACAACCCATTGCGAGGTTGCCCGAAGGGGATTCTGTCATAATCTACGAGCTCATAGGCCCCTTTCTCTAAAACCTTGGAAACGATAAAAGGACCGTACCACATTGATCCGAACTTCCCTTTTCCTAGTTTATCATGTTTTTGATCGTAGGTCAGAAATAGGTCACCTTCATTAAAAACACGAGGTTGGACAGATTTGTCATAGTGCACCTTGACGCGTTTCTTATGTGCCTCATTAACTAAGGCAACATCTCGTCTAGTTTCATCAAGATTGTTTAGGTATAGAAATATTTCTTCCTCGGTGGAAGTATTGGGGAGAAGTTCAACGACAAGTTTCAAAGATGAAATCTGGCACTGAATAGGAAGGACAGCTTCTAGTCCGTAAACTAGCTGGAATGGTGTAAAACCAGTGGCTATTTTTATTGAAGTCCTATAAGCCCAAAGAGCAGAAAAGAGAGTTTAGTGCCAGTTGGATTTATGATCTCCAACCATCCACCGTGTTGAAGACATTTACCCACCATGCACACTTAATTTGGCCAATTTGGCCTTCTTAAACCACTATCCTAAGTTTTATTGACTTAATTAACATTAGAGGAGCACTTTATGACATTAGCATGAGCACACCCATGCCTACCTTCAGTCAAGGAGGCCAACTAAGCCTTCTCCTTCATTTGGGGAGGCTAACTGGAGCACTTCGGGAGTGATCTGAGTGTCATAAATGAACCTAATTGCTAACTGACAGTTACAAGTGGTGAAGGTGCCTCCATTCATTATATTGATTATTTTATTAATATTTAATGAACTGGAGTCAACGGGGGCACCTCCAACCACCTCTGATGGCCAGTTTGACTTCAGTTAACCTCATTGGGGTTCATTGGAGTTAATGATGTGCTACCACTTGTTGGTTGGCATGCAGTGACATGTGTCTGAGCTACTTTCAGTTAGACTCAGTCATTCATTGCACTCTGACTTCAGTTAGGACTCAGTTGAGTCAATCGACACTTGATCAGTTGGTTAACTAGTGTGTTTACTGTGCCTTACTATGTTAAGCTACATCCACTCATTCAATTCGAATGACCTCCTTGGGAATTCGAATTGTCTTGGCATTCATGCATCTTGCATGATTATTTTTTTGTATTATTCATTCTTTATTGATTATACAGAGCTGCTACTCCCATTGTAGCATCATTTTGCCAATTTTATGCTTAATTGTCTGAATTCTTTGTGAGACTGTGTTTTTAGTTCCTAGACCACTGTGACAAATTAATATGGTATCAGAGCTCATGGTGGGACGAAGCTTAGATCTCTCAAAAACATGGTTTTTGACAATCTTGCATGAAAAATTGAGCAAAAGCTCAAAATTCCAGCACTGCACCAGAAGCCAAAGCTTACCCCTTAATACCCCAAGTAAAGGAATTGTTGATCAAGCTTGCTTGATCAACTATGTTGGGTGTGATGAAAGCCTAAAATGTGTAGGTTGTTCGACCTTATGGTGCCCCTTTTGTTGTGATTTGTAGGTTTTAACAGGTAAAAGAATTCGCTTTAGTAGTTTGAAATGGCTTCTTCAGTAGAACTCTTGACTCTGTTCAATTTCCATTCATGGAAAGGAGACATGGAGATCCAACTACGTGCCAGAGGACTCTATAGGGTCACTATGGACACTGAAGAAGAGCCTGCTTTTGTGACAGACAAAGCTAGATTCTTGAACAAGAAAGATGAAGCATTTGGATTCTTGTGCCTCTCTGTTTCTCAAGATCTTCTTTTCCATCTCTCGGGATTGAAGACTCTAAAGGAAATTTGGGACAAATTGGAAACCCTGTATGGAAAACAGGATGATTTGAGAGTATACCAGCTTGAAAATGAGTTGATGTCTCTCCAGCCTTCAATTTCGAGACCTTAAATGATTTTTTCACAAAGTTCAAGCACATTGTCTTACTGTTAAAGAAATGTAAGGTGGAGAAGGAGGATGATCGGCTCATCCTCGCCATACTCTCCAAACTTGGAGCTGATTATTCATTGTTTATCTCTACATTCTATGCGGGGAAGCTCACAACCCCTGGATGGAAGATGCCTTCACTCAGTACCTTCATTGAGTCCCTAGCAAGTGAACATGATAAGCTTGTCTAGATGGGGATCATCAGATCCTCACGTGATCAAGCCCTCTATGTCTCGGGGCCCAAAGATCTAAAGGGTAAAAGAAAGTAGCAGAAGAACTAAAAAACCAAATTCGAAGCTTCTATGCCTATAGTTGAAAACCAGCAGCATGAAGAGCCTTCTGGCTCGAAGAAGAACAAAAGCAAAGGGCATCATGGGAAGGAAAAAGTCAAGTGTTCATACTGCGGGAAGGGCTTCCACCATGAACATGCTTGCATGAAAAAGAAACTTGACGAAGCTACTTCTCTTCTTGAGAAAAATTAAATCAATCTTTCGGAAATCTTTAAGAGGAGAGATCATCAATATCGGAAACCACATCATGAAAGAGGTCATGCCCTCATGGCAAGCACTTCGAATTCCAAAGCACTCTTGATAGATTCTAGAGCTTCAAACCACATGATGGCTGAAAGAGACTCCTTCTCATCTTTGGAGACCAAAAAATCCATTCCCATCCACATGGGAGATGACTCCACAATCATATCCAAAGGACAAGGTACTATAGATCTTGAGCATGGATACTTTTTCCAATGTTCTGTATGTACCATCTCTTGCATCAAACCTCCTAAGTGTTTATCAAATGACACATATGGGAGTGCCCAAGAGAGTCTCCTTTATCCCAGATGATGTAGAGATCACAAAACTTGCATTCAGAAAACTTGTAGCAAAAGGCCTTGCAAACCATCATGCAAAAGCCTACGAGTTCTCCCATTTTGTGGCAGATGCAAAGCCCACCGCATTGCTGACTCATGGAAATGAAGTTAGTAGACTGTGGCATGAGAGGTTCGGCCATATGAACTTCAAATACTTGCAACAATTATAGAAGAATTCTATGGTTGAAGGCCTCCTGATCATCAAAGCTACCATTGGAATTTGCAAGGGTTGTGTTGTTGGAAAGCACCCTGAGCATAAGTTCGATCGAGGGAAGGCAAGCTGAGCATCATGCATCTTGGGACCGATAGATTATGATATCAGTGCTCTCATGCCTATCACATCCATTAATGGATCAAGGTACGTTCTGAATTTCATTGATGACTTTTCCAGATACACATGGGTCTTTTTTATCAAAAAGAAGTCGGAAGTCTTGGAAAAATTCATTGAATTGAAGGCCTTGATTGAGAATGCATCTGGCCAAAAGATCAATATATTGAGATCTAATAATGGTGGGGAGTATGTCAGTAATGAGTTACTGCATGTATGTTCCCAAGGTGGTATTCAGATCTAGCATCCAGTCCCCTACACTCCCCAGCAGAATGGTGTAGCGGAGAGGAAGAATTGGTCTCTCAAGGAGATGACCACCTGTATGTTGGAATTGAAGAAGTTGGATTCAAATTTGTGGGCTGAATCCATGCATGATACATCATATATTTAGAATAGAGTGCCACACTCATCCATCAAAGGGAAGACCCCTTTGGAAGCATACTTCGGACACAAGCCGGATGTGTCGAATCTGCGGGTGTTTGGGTCCACTACATGGGCCCGAATTCCACTTGATAAATGGAGGGCTTTGCAACCGTAAAGCATAGAATGTATGTTTATTGGATATCCTGATGAATCAAAAAGTTTCAAGCTGCTGGATATCAAAACAAAACAGATCATCATTCAAAGGAGTGTAAAGTTCGATGAGCCTCTTCAGGAGTTAGAACTAGTGAAGGAGAAAACTGTTGAATTTCCTTCCTATTCTACTGAATATTTGGATGATGTAATTGGGGGTGATGACCCTGATTTGGATCCTATGATTTCTGATATCAGTGTACAAAAAAAATTAGATGCTGAATCAAAACCTGAAGTACAAAATCATCTCCCAACTTGGGCTCGACAGACACTCTCCTCCGTAGGAGATTACATTGGAAATCTGGATGATCCAAGGAGAACCCGATCCGATTTCCAAAGAGCAGGTATTGCGCTCTCTTGTCCTGATTATTTGCTGTTCGAATGTTGTTATTTGATGATAAGTTTAGACCCTAAGTCTTACTACCATGCTCGGAAGGATTCGAGATGGCAAGTTGCCATGGATGAAGAGATGAATTCTCTTCAGAAAAACACCACTGGGAGCTAGTTTCTCTTCCTCCGGGGAGGAAATTGGTTCAATGCAAGTGGGTATTTGGGACTAAGGTTGCTGCTGATGGTAGAACCTACAAATATAATTCAGTACTGGTAGAAAAAGGTTTCTCACAGGTCCAAGGTGTGGACTACCATGAGACTTTTGCACCAATTGCAAAAATGGACTCCATCCGCCTAGTTTTGGCAATTTCTGCATCTAAGCACTGGGAAGTGCATCATATGGATATTAAGTCTACCTTTATACATGGATATCTTCATGAGGAGATATACATGAAGCAGCTTTAGGGCTGCATTTCTGATCCATCTTTGGTTTGCAAGCTAAAGAAGTCACTATATGGGTTAAAACATGCCCCAAGAGAGTGGTATTCCAAGATGGATGCCTTCCTTCTCTCGCAAAACTTCCAAAGGTGTAAATCAGATGCATATGTGTATATACAGTAGTATAATGGTCATTTGATTATTATTTTTTTATATTTTGATGACTTACTGATTACAGGTAGCACAATTACTTCTATTTTAGTCATCAAAACTGCTCTCCACAATGCATTTGAAATGAGCGATTTTGGGCTCTTGAAGCAATTTATGGGGCTCGAAATTGAGCAAAATTTTGATGGGATAAAGGTCACTCAGTCCAAATGCATATCATACCTATTAGTCAAGTTTAACATGGCTGAATTTAAGGATGCTCCATTCCCTTTCCTTTCAGGGATTAGCCTTGAAGAAGGAAAAAACACACCTCCCATGGACTGCACTATTTATCGACAACTGATAGGTAGCTTGCTCTACTTGACTCATTCTTGGCCTGATATCTGCTATGTAATGAATGATATTTAAAGATACATGCAACAGCCTCATGATATTCATTGGAAGGCAGCCAAGAGGATCCTCCAGTATATTCAAGGAACCATGACCTACGACATTCACTATGCTGCAGACTCCGAGCTAGAGCTGGTTGGTTACACAGATTCCGATTGGGCAGGTGATTCTATTAATCAAAATTCTACTTCTAGATATGTATTCATGTTTGGGGGTGGCCCCATTTGCTGGTCTAGCAAAAAGCAGGCCGCCATAGCATTGTCTTCAGTAGAGGCCCAGTACCGAGGAGCGGTGAATGCTTGCATCCAAGTTGTTTGGTTGCAAGGCATTCTTTCAGAGTTTGATCTTGGTAGTACTTTGTCCACTGTCCTCTTTTGTGACAATCAAAGTGCTATTAATATATCCAAAGATATAGTTACCATGCAGAGGACCAAGAATGTAGAGATACACATGCACTATATCAGGGAATTAGTGCATGACAGGACCATCATTCTGCAATACTCCCGATTGATGAGCAGATTGCAGACATCTTCACCAAGAGATTTTTAGAAAAGAAGTTCACTTACCTTCGTTTACTGTTGGGGGTGAGTTCATCAGGGTGATCAGACTACTTTCAATGTTCAACTTGAGGGGGGGATTTTCCCACTGGGTTTTCCCTCTTTTCCTCACTTAGATTTATTTTTGAGCATTGTTTGAGTTACATTATTGTACAGGGTGACCTATGGCCTTAGTTTCCAGGGCCCTAGCATTTCATGCACTTTATGTTTCTACTTCTCCTGAGTATAGCTTAATGGGGGGTGTTGGAGACATTTACCCACCATGCACACTTAATTTGGCCAATTTGGCCTTGTTAAACCACTATCCTAAGTTTTATTAACTTAATTGACATCAGAGGAGCACTGTATGACATCAGCATGAGCACACCCATGCCTACCTCCAGTCAAGGAGGCCAACTAAGCCTTCTCCTTCATTTGGGGAGGCTAACTGGAGCACTCCGGGAGTGATCTGAGTGTCATAAATGCACATAATTGCTAACTGATGGTTACAATCAATTAAGTTGAGTGGTGAAGGTGCCTCTGTTCATTATATTGATTACTTTATTAATATTTAATGAACTGGAGTCAACAGGGGCGCCTCCAACCACCTCTGATGGCCAGTTTGACTTCAGTTAACCTCATCGGGGTTCATTGGAGTTAATGATGCGCTACCACTTGTTGGTTGGCATGCAGTGACATGTGTCTGAGCTACTTTTAGTTAGACTTAGTCATTCATTGCACTCCAACTTCAGTTAGGACTCAGTTGAGTAAATCAACACTTGATCAGTTGGTTAACTAGTGTGTTTACTGTGGCTTACAGTCAGTTAAGCTACACCCACTCATTCAATTCGAATGACCTCCTTGGGAATTCAAATTGTCTTGGTATTCATGCATCTTGCATGATCATTTTTTTGTATTATTCATTCTTTATTGATTATACAGAGCTGCTACTACCATTGCAGCACCATTTTGCCAATTTTATGCTTAATTGTCTGAATTCTTTGTGAGACTGTGTTTTTAGTTCCTAGACCACTGTGACAAATTAATACGCTGCACCATAGTTTTTAAGACTTTGTTAATGGCCTCGACCTGACCATTATCCTGCGGATAATAGGGAGTTGAACTTTCATGGCGAAAACCCAGCTTAGCACTTAACTCTGCCATCACCTGATTCCGGAAATGTGATCCGTGATTAGTGACTATAGACTGTGGAACTCCAAACCTAACTATTACATAATTGAATAGGAAGATGGTGATAGTATTACCATCCTCTGTATACGTAGGCATAGCCTCAACCCATTTTGTGAAATAATCAATGGCTATGATGATGTAACCATGCTCCCTGGCTGAGGTAGGCTTACAATGCATGAAATAAATTCCCCATTTGGCAAAAGGGCCAACTGCAATGACAGGGTGTAAAGGAGCAGGGTGGGTGCACTTTTTCGGATAGAAATGATAGCAGGGTGGGCATTTCTTAACAGCCTCATGACAGTCTTTAAAGATTGAAGGCCATAAATAGCCAGCGTGAAGGATTTTCTAGGCTGTAGCCATCCCAAAAAGATGACCGCCACATGCTCAAGAGTGGCAATCATTCAGGACTTGTTCAACTTCCTCATGTGTAAGGCATCGTCAGAGAATGGAATCTATACCACGCCTGTACAATGTATCTTTCAGGATAAGGTAGTATTTCACGTGGTGACAGATGCAGCGACGATCATCACGAGATATATTGGGCCGAAATCTCTGTGTCTGGAGATAAATGATTAAATCTCCATACCATGGGTCTGTCGTGCTTATAAAGAACATGAATTCATTGGGAAATGAATCACTGGGCTCAGTATCCATCAAAGCACAGGGAAGGTCACACATCAACTCTGCAAAGACCAAGGATTTCTTTGAAGTGGCCTTGGCAAACTCAAGGTCAAATTCCTACAGGATGACAATCCAATGGAAATACTTGCCCCCTAGCACCTAGCGAGTCAGGTTGTAGTACATAGGGTTTTGGTCTGCAAATACCGTGGTAGTGCGAAGCAAGATGTAATGACAAAAATTTTGAACAACAATGACCATAGCCAATGCTAATTTCTCCACACGCGAATATCGGGTTTTAGAATCGAGAAGATTCTTACTGGGGTAGAGTATCATGTGTTCTTGGCCTTTCTGATCCTCTTGGGCTAGAACCATTCCGATGGTAGTAGTATAGGCAACAACATATAAGAGAAAATCCTTTGAATAATCCGTGGGGTGTATCATGGGTGAATGCGTCAGACCGTGCTTAATATTATCAAAGGATCGTTGGGCTTAGTCATCCCGGAAGAATGGAGTGTCATTCTTGAGGAGACACATATAATCGTGTGTTTTCTCAGCAAAGTTACCAAAAAAATGACGAAGAAAGTTTGCCTTCCCTTGCAAACTTTGGAGCTCAAGGATGTTGGTTGGGGAAGATAGGGAAAGTATAGCAGTAATCTTCAGTGGATCAATCCATATGCCATCTTTAGAAACCATGAAGCCTAAGAGACATCCCGTCTCAATGAAAAAAACACATTTGTGTGGATTTGACCGTATTTTGAAATGGCGACATCTCAGGAAAATGTCTCTAAGATGTTGAGGATGGTCTTCCCATTGCTGTGAATGCGCAGGGAGATCATCAAGGTATGACTCCATGATGTTTTTAATGTCGTGAAACGCATAGGACATGGCACGCTGGAATGTGGCTCCAACATTCTTAAGGCCAAAGGGTAACTTCCTATGGGCATAGGTTCCCCACGAGCATATAAATACCGTCTTGTGTTGATCAGTGGGCAATATCTTAATCTGATTATAGCCAAAAAAGCCATCCATGAATGAGAAGATGACACTTTCGGCACAGTTGTTGATAATCTGATTGATGTGTGGAGTCGAAAAATTGTCCTTAGGACAAGCTTTACTTAGGTCACAGAAATCGATGCAGACCCTGATGGTTCCCTTCTTTTTGTTCACAGGAACGATGTTAGATACCTATTCCATGAGGGGTACAGGATAAATGAATCCTGCCTTGATAAGTTTTTCGACTTCATCTTTGATAGTCGCAACCTTCTGGGGATGGACTTGACGCAATTTCTTCCTGATTGGTCTTGCTTTGGGATAGGTTTTGATTTTGAGAACCACAATAGATGGGTCTATCCTAGGCATTTCTTCATAAGACCAGTAAAAAATATCTTAGAATTCCTTGAAAAGTGGTCTATATTCTTCAGTTTCTTCCATTGAACAGTTATGCCCTACGTGAACGTGTTAAATAGTTCCAGGCTTGACTGATATGTCGATCAGAGTTGTTTTAGTAATGCTGCATAGATTGCCTTCAGATTTAGAATCTTGCCAAAACACAGGTGTTTGCGGAATGCCGACAATATCAGTACCCAAGAGAGATACAAAATAATTATCTACCGAACTGGTGTTGGGGAGGAACAAGGATCTAGGATGATGATCCTCCCATACTAATTCATTCATACTCATGATCTCCATGATTGATTCATTTGATGGAAAATTCTGTGAGAGATAATTCAGAGTAGGAAGAGAGGGTTCTAACCACTAGGGCAGGTGGTAAGGATTCGAAGCCACAAGATGAAGATCATCTGTATGGGCATCATAAAAGAATTGGATAGCATCATAAACTGCTTCATGCGGGCTACGGGAGGATGAATCAACAACTTGCTTTCCCTTGGGATCATAGCCAAATGTAGAGATCATATTGACGGTTGCCATCTCTGTGCTAGAAGGAGTTGATGGGAATACGCCCATAAGGGAAGAGTCCTTCAGCATACCTACCCCAATCGACTGATAAGGAGGAGGGGACTGACCTAGCATAGGGATGTTATTCGCTGTAGGGGTAGTAACATTCGATGTACAGAAATCAAGTTGATCAATTGTCACAATCCTTCCCAAATGCAGAAACTGGAGAGTTCTAAATACCGTCGAAGCGACAATGGTCATAGCATAAAACCAATTTCTTCTTAAGAGAAGATTGTAGTCTAACGAGGCATCCACTACTTCCACCTGAATGGAAACAATTTCCCCCCCTAGCTCAACTGAAAGTGCTGGCATGAGACCATGGGGTTGGAAGTCTCTTCCATCAAAGGATTTTAGGGTCGTTGGTGATTTCATAAACTCGGGAGAGCCAATGGCTTTCCAACAGGATAGAGACAAAACTGAGGTTGAAGCACCTTCATCTAAAACAATGCTAAATATATTTTTCCCAACTACTTTTGTTACGATCTGGAAAGTGAGTTGGTGAGGTAATCTAGATTTATAGTACTCTGCGTTGAAATGGATCAAATTTGTGTTATCCGGGTCCAGGGCTCCTAAGGCAGTTAACAAGTTTTTGCGTTGCGTAGGACAACTTTGGAGCACTTCTAAGGTAGACATTGCACGTGGTTCCTGAGCAAAGTATTCAACAACATTATAGAACTGTGCATCTTGGGCATTGGGATTAAAAACAACCTTCCTAAGAGAACTCTTGGGCGAATGCAAAATCATGTCAAGATTAGTCTTCTCGATAGTTAGGGGACCATTAGACGAGGATGCGAAAGAACCAATGGGAGGAGCTTTATCTGGAGAACGATTTTCATTTTTATTCTCTTCAAACTTGTCATATGACTGACTACGAGTTGTTAAACTAACAATTTCCAACGACATCATTCGGACTTCCTCTGTAGAACTAGAATTTCCTTGATTAGACATGTGGTCTATCAGTTGTTGTTGAGAAGGAAAACGATCAGTAAGAACTATTGGTGCGGGGTTACTCTTTAAAAATTTGCTAATTTCATCATGATGAGGACATTCCTTTGTGAAATGATTGCCACCACAAAATAGGCAGGGATATTTGTCTTTCCTTTTTCCTTTATTATCGTTCTCCGGGGCCGTAGGCTTGGGATTTTCCTGTTGGTTTTTGGGTTTTTTATTTTTACCTTTTCCCTTTTTCTTATTACCGGATTATTGCGTACTTTGAATAGCATTCATCCCTGTGGAAACCATAGGATTAGAAGGAGCAGTAGTAGAAGTGTTGGGTGGCTTGGAAGGTTTTGCCGTTGATGGGGGTTGGATTGAACCGATAACCCCATCGACAGGAGTTTCTGTAGGTGGTTTAGTCGGGTCCATGCTGGGACGAGGAGCTTGAGGAATAAGGTCATACAAAGTTCTGGATTAGGAATACACCAGGTCCAGATACTGAGCGTGACTGATAGCCTTCTCTTAAGTGACAACACCTCCCATAGCCACATCTTAGGCAATGGGTGGCAACAAAGAATTCATAAACCAATCAGCTAAGAGTTGGTCTGTGATAGGAGCTTTAATGAGCCTTCTTCGCCTTCTCCACTCATGGATATGATATGATATGTGTGTGGAGGTATTTTGACACAGAGAGATCAAAAGGTCTGTACCCATTTCATAACGAATGTTTAGCTGAAAGTGCGTGAGGAAGACAGTTGCCAATGCACTAAAATCCACAAACGAATGTCATGGAAGTTCGATATACCACTTCCTGGCCGTACCAGTCAAAGTGCATTGGAAGAGTCTCAATCGAATAGAGTCATCCATCAAGGAGTTTGAGGAATACCACAAATGGAAAGTCATAACATGGTTTTTAGGATCATCTCCCTGCTTTCCATCAAATTTTGGAATGTCCAATGGAAACTTTATTGGAATCACGGGCCACGAAGGGTTGTGTCGAATGGGATCATTTATCAATTTGGATAAATTAGGTAAATCCAAAGGTTCTAGGAAAGGTAACTGATGATTGGGTTCTACATACTGGTAGTATTGATAAGGCATGTATCCACTAGTAGGACCATCTGTTGACTGATATACAGGTTGTTGAAATGGTTGATGAGATGATGTACTTCCTGAAGATTGACCTCTAGGATTAGGGCCACCAGGACCATTAGGACCATTAGGAGGAGGACCACTAGGACCCCTAGGACAACTAGGGCCACCAGGACCACCAAGACCACCAAGACCACCAGGAGGAGGACCACCAGAACCGCCAGGAGAAGGACCACCGGGTCCCCCAAGACCACCAGGAGGAGGACCACTAGGACCCTCAAGACCACCTGGAGGAGGATCGCCCAGCCCCCCGGGGGTAGTACCTCCATAAGGTGGTCCTCTGGAACCTCCAGTAGTATGAATAGGTATTCCTCCCATCGCTAGCATGTAAGACCTGTTGGGTTTCCCCCACGATGTAAATGCATTCCTAGGGTATGGAATTCCAGTGTAGGACATTCCTATAGGGGTGGGTTGATAATTCATGTTCCTTGTAGGCATTTGATTTGCTGGGAAACCATAACCCCATGAGGCTTTATTAAATGCAGGTTGTGCCACTAAGGTCTGACCTGAACATGAAGGAGGGTTTACCATATTTGTGTTGGTGGGAGGAACATATACCATGGATTGTCCTACAGTAGAGGTTTGCCTATTATTAGTAACAATTCTACTAGTGGGTAACTTAGGTCACGTTAGGGTTCACCCCCCGGTGTTAGAAGGTACATACACTACTAGAATTGAAGGTTCCCCCCCAACCATAGAAATTATGGGATGACTAGAGATAGACCTATAATTCAAAACTGCAGGAGCGAAATTGGAGGTTTGAATTGGATTGTGAGAAGTCTCACCATATGTTAGATGACCATCAGTGTAAGCTCTAATTTCAGCCATAGGCCAAGGATATGTGTTACGGGGTAATCTAGCCGATATAGATTCATTAGGAGGTGAAGGTGCGGCCAAAACTCTGTTTATCCTTTGCATTCTCTCTTGAAAATCTCGTGCACGGTGAATAGATGCTTGAATTTGTCTATATTCTTCTTCACCTAGAGAAGTTTGTTTAGGAGAGGTTCTATTAACCCCGAATGAGGAAATGTCCTGACCCATGGAAGTTCTCCAAAATGGAGCATCAGGATTATTGGTATGACCTTCCATATGCGGATGAAAGGAATTATCATCCATAGGAGGCTGTTGAGCCAAGGGATTAAAATAAGAAGTGAATTGGTCTCCACTTTCTACAACTATATTTTCTTCCTCATGTGAACTAGTTGTAGCTCCTTGGTCGATGGCCTCCATTGGAATTTCTCCCATAACAGGAGAAAAATTGGGTGGTAAGCCCTGATTCCTTCTAGATCATCTCAACTAAAACTCAGCTAGATTGTATCAGTCACTAAACTAACCTAGGGTTTCAAAAACTAAGAAAAATCACACAAAAACCTCTCCTACTCAAGCTACAGGCCACAAGCAAACTTAAATGATAGGATGAGCTCAAATAGTCGGTCTCTCACTAGGATTGTCAAGCAGGTGCAACTCGCGATATACCACAAGGGTACATGCATAGTAATCTCCCCGAATGTTGTTTTTGGTGTATTGCTCCAAAAAAGATGGCCAAGGGGTTTTTCTCAGATGGACAAGGTATCCTAGTGGGGTCGTCTCCTGATATACTCATGGTACATGAGAGCTCAAATCGGTAGTAGTGCTGTCTAATGCATAATCGTTCAAAAGGGGCCTTTCGATATACAATCGAGTATGTGAAGTACCTTTCTATATACCTCAAGGGTACGTGAAAGGCCGTTCGATATATCGACGGTACGTGGAAGAACTGCGCGAGTACCGTGTTGTAGTGCAGACAAAGTAAGGACAACTCCTACGTTTTACGACGCCCGAACACGTCTCTAACCTATCACTCAAATTTCTATACAATTTTAGACCTATAACTACCGTTAATTTTAAAGTGAACGGTTAGGTGAATGCATGGAATTTTGACAGAAATGTAAATCCATGCAAATATGAAATGCAAGTTCATTCACTTTACCATTCAGAGTATGCCTAATTACGGGAAGGAGAGAGAGTATTTTTCTTTTCAATTTTGCTTTGAAACAAAAATTTTCCTTAAACAATTCTTTTCCAAGAAGACAAGAAAACAACACTTTTCCAAATCAAATCTTTTGAAAGCAAGCAGATAAGGTAAGATCTCTTTTCTAAGAAGAAATACAAGAAGCACTCAAAGGCACAATCGATATTTTTTTGAATTTTTTTGTTAAGATGGAAAGATCTAATTTAAAACTACTAACATTTTTCTTTTGATGAGATAAGAATATGAAATAAAAGGGAAGAAAAATGGAGTTCTGAAAGCTTATGAGGCTAATCAGATTTCCAACAATTCGTCCTCAAACAATAATACAAGTGAATCTCAACCAAAAAAATTTCTTTTTTTCAAAGCAAAAAGAAGTCCTTCACAAACTTAATGAAAAAATGGAAACATGCAAACCAATCAAACAAGTCTTTATTTTTAGTATTATCCAATAGCAGGCAGAGATCTAACTGAGCTAAAGCTTTCAAGCACTCCTTTCAACGGTGCGCAAGATTTTGCAAGCTGGACTCTGGTGGCCAACTATACATATGGATACAAGGAAATACTGTTGTGACTGTGATAAGTGTCAAAGAACAGGGAAACCACCACGACGTGATGAAATGCCACTTGCGCCACAAATTACACTGCAGCCATTTGATAAATGGGAAGTGGATTTTGTCGGCCCTATTAGTCTGCCAGGGAAACAGACTAGTGCACGCTATATTATAACTGCTATAGATTACTTGACAAGATAGGCGAAAGTGGCACATGTGAAAGATTGCACCACAACAACTGCTGTGAAGTTTCTTTTTGAAAATGTAGTCACAAGGTTTTGTTGCCCAAAGATCCTTATCAGCGACCAAGATACGCATCTTGTAAATGAGCTAATTGTTGAACTAACTGTAGAATTCCAAATCCAGCACAAGAAGACAACACCCTACCATCCTCAAGAAAATGGAACTGTTGAGGCCTTTAATAAGATACTGGAGAATGCCTTGACCAAGGTCTGTAATGTGCGCAGAGATAACTGGGACCAGAAAGTCTCAACAGTATTATGGGCTTACAAAAAAACATGAAAACGACTAACTGGATACACTCCTTTCCGTTTAGTCTATGGCCAAGAAGTAGTCGTGCCCATGGAATACATTGTACCGAGCCTACGAATTGTTGCGCTAACAGAAATGAAAGATACTGACGTTGTAGAAGAAAGACTTGCACAGCTGATTCAAATGGAGGAAGAATGCTTCATTGCGAGCTTCCATCAAAATGTGGAAAAACAACGACAGAAAGCGTGGCATGACCGCCACATCAAAACAAAAAAGTTCAAATTCGACGGACTTGTTCTAATGTATGATGACAAGTTCTTCAAGAACCTAGGTAATATCAAAACGCATTGGCTAGGCCCATATGTGGTTGTGCACATTACTGAAGTAGGCATGGTAAAACTACATAAGCTGGATGGAACATCGGTTGCAGGTACGATCAACGACATCTGATTAAAACCATACTGCGATGACTGTGGCACGGTCCCATAAGGCCGAGGCACACACAAAAAAATATCTAAAGGGAGGAAAGCAAAAAAAAAACACCTCCAGTGCAACCTGGTGCAGGAAAAAGAAGTTGCGTTGAAAAATGATGCGCTGTAAAATCGCTAACAAACCAGCTAAGAGACAACTGACCAGAAGTGGCAGACAACTGGCAGACACCAATAGGCCATTAATGCACAAGAATTCCAAAAAGATTTGGCGCTAACGACAACTCAGTAGCATTAATTTGGAAAGTCTGAGGAGAATGGTTGCGTGCTTTTTGGTCCCACCGCCGTATTACCCTTAACTGACCTCACAAGTACATAATTGAACCTAAGCGTGCGAGTAAAGGCGACGAAGGATGAGCCCATGTGCTCTGTCAGATGGTCCATCATTGTGTCCAGTCACAGCTTAGATGCCCGTTCGCCTATAAAAAGCAGTTACCTTTGTCATTGTAACCTCTACATTGCCTTATATAGCCAAGAAACCAGAGATCCAAGCACATTGAGTGAACCATAACCCTCCCTCAGAGTCGAATCCCATGATCATTGAGTTATCCAATGATAGTGAAGACTCCACTGTTTCACCAGCCTCACCCTACCTGATATTGGAAGTGCCAAACATCCCTGAACCTAGTCAGCCGACCAAGAAGATGAAGAAGAAGTAGGCTAAGCTGAAGGCACCTCCGAGGCTTCCATGACCGCAACCGGCAGAAGGCCAACAGATGCAGTTACTTGCAACCTGGTGACCAACACAATCGACCAGGGCACATGTTTTTGTAGCCAGAGCCCCATCGAGTGTAGACCTCCCCACTTCCTCTGGACCCGTAGCGAAGATACCCAAGGCCTGTAGAGCCGACCCAGTTTTGCCACCACCACCACTAGTGGACACAGAGCTAACTGATGAAGAAAAGAACTTGCTGCCTCCATATGTGTCACAAAGGGTCCCAGGCATCGCAAAAGTGACAGTGGACACGCAGGAACTTCTGGAAGAGCCCACTATTCCAGAAGGTGTCCCATGGTCCTCGAATACAATCACTGCCAAACTTCAGGACTTGAAGTTTGAATACTATGACACCAGGAAACAAGAGGAGTTGACCATAAATCAATTCATGGTCACGGTGCTTGGTGAACCGTCAAATGAAAACGTCGTTTCTGCAATGGAGTGGATGCATCAATTGGAGCAGTCAGGCATCTTAAAATTGCTCCTTATGCCGCATTTCAGCCACACTGCCCCCGTTGGGATGTATGTCGAACAACTTATGGTATGCTTCCATGGAGTAGTGCTACCTTTGGCTGGACAAGTCGTATGAGGTAACGATCAACCTGGTCTCGGCCATAACGAGTCTCCCGCGGCAAGGAGTCAACTGGGCCCTGTGCCTGCACAAGGACGGGGAAAAGCTGGATAAGAATGACATGAAGAGCAAGTACCAGCTTGGCCACGGTGGAAAGGGATTCCTTATTATCTCTATCAATGACATTGATGTAAGGTCAGTAGCAAAAATATTGTGCAGTAAGGTTCTGTGCAAGATGAGGCCTACTGAATGCACTGCTGCAGCAGTAGAGCTAACAGAGCAATGCGCGCAAGGAGTGCACATCAACTGGTCCTAGTTCCTAGTGAACAAACTGATGGACGATGTAGTAGATGCACAGGAACTTCTCACGGTGAAGTTCCACTACTCGTGGCTGCTAAATTTGGTCTCATTTACAACCTGGACTCCTCTTCCAGACTATCAACCCATGGACATCCTAGTGGAGTTCCTTGGCGCACAGTTCCAGAACCTCTAGGACCACAAAGACAGCAAGCACAAAGCTGATACAATGGTTGAATTCTTTCTCCAAGGAGAAAGACTTAAACAGATCGTATGCCAGTGGTGTAGAGTGTTCCCCATGAGGGTGGCTAAGTATCCTTTCATCAACTTCCACGCGGGGCCGCATAATATTATCTTGCATCCGTGCAATGACCCCAAGAAGCAGGCACTCTCGACCTTCTTCATCATCAGAGAGGAAGATATCGAGAGGGAAATCAAAGACCGGCCCAGAGAATGGCTTAGCCAGTGTAAGGAGGTGCCTGCAAATCAACAAGCGCCGTAGGGGGATCTGCAGGAGAACCTGCCCCAGGACCATGTCAATACTGCCACCCAGGAGCAGCAGGATGATACCCAATAAGAAGAAGAAGAACAGTGAGACCCAACCAACAAGGGCGATGAAGACACCCCTATTGACGAGGAGGTGTGCACCGAAAGAACCAGGAATAGAAAGGGCAAAGATCCCATGGAGGAATATGCAGAAGCCTTGGGAATCCTACACAGGAAAAAGAAGAGGGCTAATCGACCCCAAGTCATGAACATAGCATAAGAGGATCTTACTCTTCTTAGAGAGGCGGTAGCCGAAGTAGCTGAGTCTACTTTGGGTAATATCTCGCGCAAGAAAACCAACTAGATGACTTCGCTGGAAGAGGCCGTCATCGAAGTGCACAAGACTGTGCAGGCTGAGACCTATGGTGTAGACCCATCAGACACTTTGGTGATGCCGATGCTGCTCCCACCTTTGAGAATAGAGATGCATGCGTAGGCATTTTATGCAGATGCAAGTGTCCATAGAATGGACACATTAACTTTGGATTTCTCTAAGATGACATTGCTGCAAATCTATTTCATTCAGCATGCCGCAGCTACAGAGGTGAGAATCCGGGAAAATGTGATTGCATATCAGGCAACCAATGCAACCAGGAAAGCAAAGGCATGCAAACAAGTCATCAAGCACCAACAGGAAGACTTGGAAGCATAAGCACATAAGCAAACTTCACTGGAAGAAGCCATAAAGGAGGTAGTCATGAAACTATCAGATGAGGAAGAAGAAGGTGAGGCAGAACCTGTGCAGCAAATAAGGCAGTTATACAAACTGGCCATAGACCTAAAGAAACAGGTTGAGGAAATGAAAACCAACTAGCAGCCAAGAATGCCTCCCAAAGTTGTGCAACAAAGACAAGAATAAACAAATCAAGTTGTTGGTCATCTTAGGGAAGCCGAGAAGATTTGCATAGAGGCGGTGGAAGCAATTGCCGCGGCATGGGAGCAACTGATCGAGGATGAGACTGCGGAGCAGCTTGCCGAGCAGGAGCAGCAATCAAACCTACAGGTAATGGCGGTAAAGGAAAAGATTAAGAAGCTGACAACAAAAGAGAAAATCACCAAAGGGGCTGAGCTCAAGCAGCTCCAGGATAAAGCAAGAACCCTGCATGAGCAAGAAAACATGCACAACAAAGAGATGGCTAAGAAACAAGCCGAAGCTGAAAGAGTGACAGGGCTAATTTAGCCTATCCGGTGGAGAATCCATGAGTTCACGCAGGCAGTGGCCAATACATCGTTGAAACATTTTAGTTCTGACCGAGTACAGGAACTGGAGCAGCGGGCCGAAGAAGCCTGCCGGGAGATATAAAGGCTTACTCCCATTTTTGGCCAATTCCAACAAAAGGTTGGAGGCGTAGAACAATCTGCGCCAAAAAATGCACCGTAGGAGGAAGAAGAAAAGGAAAAGGAAGAAGGAGTGGAAAAGGAAGAAGACGAGGAAACAAAAGACGAAGAGGACCAAGAAGAACAACTTGAAGGAGAGCTGGAGAAAACAAAAGAAAAACCCATGGAAATAGACTCTTCAGATGATGCTGAGGAAGAAATTGTATAACTAAAGTTTTGTAATGTAAATTTTTTTCTAAGTATGGGATGAGCCTGCGGTGTTTGTGGTGCAGGAGATATCGCCAAAAAAAAAACATACGGAACAAAGCGCTTAAGGTAGGAAGCAGGAGAAGGTGCGCAAGCAAAAAAAAGAATAAAAAATAATTTCAGGAAAGAGACGACCGACGCAAGTTGTTCCGCCTCCGATGTCCATTGCTTTGTGGCTCGGAATGAGCCACATATGAGTGTTGGAAGCCTGTTGGGCCTGGGGAAAGCGCGCAAGGAATAAATGAAAATAAAGAAACACATAAGAATCAAGTCACCGTGCAAGCGGAAGCAAGGAAAAGGATGCGCCCGACGGGTATAGAAGAAATCTGCGTGGGCCAAGAATGCTGCACGGAGGAGGAAATTGACGCAGAAGAAGGAATATATGCAAAATATGTCACCTGCGCAGAAAAGGGAAACTGCGTGCAAGGAAGATGATGTAGGGTAAAACAGTAGCACAAGTGTAGAATAACGACCGAAAGCGACAGGACGATCGTGGATGTTGAAGTCGGCTTAAGTCAGTGGATGCCACACAAGTGAACGCATGATGTAAGTAAGGCCGTTAGTGCCTCGTGTCAAGTCATGATCACCACAGCTGTAGTTGGAGGGGCGACTGATGGTGACAGTTAATGGACTGCCTATATGCAGTCGACCCTGCGTGGTCATACAAAATAGTATAAAGAGGAGGGATTCAATAGTTATAGGGTTGGTCCTTAGTTCAGTAATGGTTGATCATTGGTTAGCTTGTTACTGTTGGCTATTACTTTTAGCTTGGTTGTTTTAGTCTTAGTTGCTTTGGAGGGGTTAACAGAGGGGAGATCTTTAAGAGAGCAGAGCGAAGGTGTGAGATCTGAATGGTAGATTAGTTGGAAGTATGCAGGATACAGTCAGGGTTAGTACAATAGAAGAGAAGCTCTGCTAGAGAGGTGTAGATGCTAGAGGAGTCGATCCAGGTCATGTATGGATCAGTAGATGGTAGCAGTAGTTAGGAGAAATAAATATAGAGAGCATGAGAGCAAGAAAGAGTCTAAGCTGAAAGCTAGATCTAAGACAATCTGTAGTCAAATGCAGGTTGAAGGCGCCTTTTATTTCTCGTGCCAGATGAAGAGCACCTTGTGGTTTTTCCTAGATGGATTTCCACGTGAACTCTCATGTGTATTGATGATTGAATGCATATGGTTGTCTATGTTTTTGTTTATTCTATGTTTACGATGCAAGTCCTGTTATGGTTGATTGAATGCCGTACTGTCAATATAAGTCTGAATGCATGAATAGGTTAGTATGCGTTGCTTCTAAGTATTATCTTATGTTTATGCCGCAATCGTTGTTACGCGTCTGTTAGCTTGCTTTTATATTCCATTATGCTTAAAGTACTAAGGCCGAATCTGGGTCGCACCTTTAGTAGTTAATAAGATATATGCACGGTGTGCACTACAGTTTGGCATAAATGACTCCATCCTTGTGACTTGGTCGAGCTCCTTGGCCACACACCAAGGGACTATAATCCCTCGACAATCGTGGAAGCATGGTTCTGACGGTTACCCATCGAAGAGATATCTCGGGTGAGACTGCGCTTGCTTTGTGGGTGTTGCTGACAAGGCCTGCTCTGTTGGGTCAGTATCTCGAGTGTTTGTTGGGTTGACGGGCTGCGCGAAACCTGGGTCGTGCGAGTTAGGAAAAGTGGCCAACAAATGGTTCCATTGCAATGGTCTATGTGCTACAAAAGTTCAGACATTATCTACTGGGTGGTCACTTCAAAATGTTCATCGATCATTTTGTGTTGAAGTACCTGGTCAATAAGCCAGTGTTAGGGGGGAAGATCTACCGGTGGCTCCTCCTATTTCAAGAATTTGACTTTGAAGTCATTGTAAAGCTAGGCTGACTGAATGTTGGGCCAGACCACTTGTCACGCATTGAAAGTGGTGAGGAACCAAACAGCTTAGAGGATAATCTACCTGATGCGCAACTATTTGCTATTGATGTCACCGATAAAGAATTTGATGCTATTATACACTTATTGAATACAGGCTATGCACCTGAAGATTATACGACATGGAAAAATAAACAACTAGTTGTCAAGGCCGCATACTACATGCTAATCGCAGGACAACCGTATAAGTTGGGACCAAATGAAATACTGCGTAGATGCGCCTTTGATCATGAAAGGCAATGGGTAATGGATGAAGCGCATGTGGGTGTCTCAGGAGGACACTACACCGGTTTTGAGGCCTGGAGAATCGTAGGTAACAACAGCTAGGGATTCTCCCCAGTAAACGTTCCCAACTAGCCCACTACTGTTTGGTATGGGGAATCCGTCTGGTTTATGGTCCGGCTACTGTAGGTCAAGTAACAAAATAAAAGGTTTTACCAGTTACGGCCTGGTCCACCTTATATATTTTTAGTTTCTTGAATTTAAGTATGATGTACAAGTGCCTATCTAAAAATGCAGATTGATAGAAATAACGAGGAGCATCACAATGTGATGCGTAGGTTCTTACCTCTCGTCTTAACTCTCTCACATCTAGATCACACACAACAAGAAAATAAAACTAACTATCTAACCTATCCCTAGGGAGCAAAATTATCAGTTATCAATGAGTAATGTATTTCTGCGCATGCATTAGAAAAATCACAGATAGCTGTTACTTATTTCAGAACACATGAACATTAATAGATATATGAACAACAAGATAGCTTATTGTTTATGGGAACCTTTATCACTCACAATGGAAATTTCACAGAATAGACTAGAGTGCATTCATAACATGAACATAGGTTCAAAGAGTTAGAATGATATCACAGTTAATGGACATAAGCTGAAAACGAAATAGTTCACATTCAACTGATCCATAGCAAAGCATTTGAAACATTCCACCAAGCTTTCTTCAGTGGGAAACTTGTAATTTTTTATTGCAAAAGGAAATAGTTCTTCTTACAACATACCCTCACAAATCTATCTGGGAAAAAGTCCTTTCTACATCTAACTCTCCTATATTTATACAAAAAAGCAAAACCTTTGGGCTGCCCCCAAATGACCTTTGGGCTTCCCCAACGTTTCAATCCCAAAATCTTGTCTTGTAGTGAGTGCTCATAAATTATACAATATATTACATTTAAAACAAAATTAATAGAACACTTTTATGAAGAGGGCCCCGCTTGGTCATTAATGAACTTTTTCCATGCTTGGGCCTCTACTACTATGCCTTCAAAATCAGAGGGTTCAAGGAAATGGATATTTATCTCATACTTAGCAGCCTGATTCTTAACTACTTCTATTCTCACCGGACTCAGGCACAGCTGGTCTTCTAGTAAGTGGATACTTACTGCTGCATGAGCTACTGCATTCTTCTGAATTTGCTCATCTAGATCCTTGACTTGTTGGATCTCCTACTCATCTTCCTGATAGATATTTTGTAGATGCTCTATGAACAGCTCATGCTCTGGTATGATATCCAATCTTTTTTCTGCAGAAACCTGGCATCTATTGTATGTGACCAGCACTCTTCTGCAGTATTCCGTACATGCTCCTCTCGTTTTCTTCACCGTTTTCTTGAATTCTTCTGCAGTATTGATTGCAAACTCCAACAAATCATAATTCTGCTTTAAACTCTGCCGATATTTGACTGGTAACTTCGTAGGGGTTTCCTCATTTGTCTCTATCCACACTATTCTTCCTGTCAGAATCTCCATAATCTCTTGAGATCTGTCCACAAAAATAAGATGTGGTGTCCAATATTTCTTCTAATATGCTATCTATCTGTAAGATTTTACATCTTTCTTCCTGAATACACATTTGCAGTTGGTGGATTCTTCTTCATTGAGCTAGAACATGTTCCTTCAAAGGCTGGACATTTGTCTTTTGTTCACTGGCATCTTTCAGTGATGCTGTCAATGAATCATTATGTCCCTCCAAAACTGCTACCTGCATTTGATACTGTTTCTCTCTTTCTTTAGTGGCAACCTTCTCTGATTCTAATTCAATGACCTTGTTTTGCAGCTGGACCTTCTCTGCACTTAGAGTTTCGTAGGATACCTGAAGGTCAATATTCTCAATTTTCAGCACTTGATGCTCTAGCTGTAGCTTCTGTAATTCTGCCAAGCTGTTCTGAGCATCTTTCTCTGTTTTCTCTATAGAAACTTCTAAAGTCATCTTATTTGCCTGCAGAGTCTGGAGTTCCGTCTTTGAAACCCTTACTTCATTCTGCATGTCCTCATATTTCCTCTTTAACTTATGGCCTTCATCTCTCTCTTTATTTAGTGTTTCTTTCAACCAAGTTGCGTTTTTTCTTTATTGCTCGAGATCTGTCATCAACTTATCTACATTATCTTCAGTAGCTTGGGTTAATGCCACGCCAACTCTTGCCGTCAATCTCGGATCTGCATCTGTTCCTTACACCAAAGGCTTATCAGTTATCATCTTACTTGATTGTCCTCCTGTTTCAACCTTTTTCTTGGTTCTTTTGATAGTCCTTTTCTTCTCCTTGTCATAGAAGATGGTGCTGAAATCAAGGACCTATTCTCCTTCTTTCTGCATAAAAGGTATCAAATTCATTCCAGAAAACACAACTTGTTCTTGAGTGCTACCAGAAGTTGCAGCAGGCTCCTAAGGATCAGGATTATCTTGTCCATGCCCTTGATCAGTATGATCATGTGCCCCCTGTGTAGATATCGGGTCAGTAGTCTGCTGATCTTTTTTAGATCCTGTCAATCTCAGACCTTCAGTTTCTTCTTGTTTTTTCTTTATCTCTACATCTTTCTTTCCTCCTCTTCCTTCTTTGCTGCTTCCTTTGTAGCTCTCTTTCTTTCTTCTTCTTCATTCTTTAGCCAATTCTCTGCCTCTTGTGCTGTCCTTCTAGCATCTTCTTCCCTCTTTTTGGCTCCTTCTTCTTCAACTTTATTCTATGCGGTTTTGCCCTTTCCACCCACAACTGTGCTTTTTTGTTTAAATCTCTTCTTTAATGCAGTCATATTCTTTGCATTTCTGAATATTTCTTCATCCTTGTCCTAGAAATTTGTGTATTCGAAATGAACATTTGCCTCCTTGCAATGCTCTGCAACCTTATTTTGGGAGTCATTCCTGTGAAAGTTCATCTCACCAAAACGGAAGTGCTCTAGCTCCTAAATGAATTCTACAGTTTCTTTAACCTTTGTAAACTTATAACTCCCCATCCAAAAAGGTATGGCAGGATATGTTTCCTTCTTATGTTCAAACAAGAAGCTTCCTACACCATCAAGATATACCTGCCTAACTGCTTCTTTATGTCTCACATAATCAATATCATATTTAGGGAGTAGAGAAGGTGCCCTAGAGCCACCATACATTCTGATATACATTCCCTCTTCAGTAAAATAGTAACTCCCATATTCTTCAATGAATTTGAATGCCTCTTCGAACATGCAATTGCATTCTGTCAGGAAAATTAGAGTGTACAAAGGCATAATGAAGTGTTCGCATATCTCTTTGTAGTGGCTATAGTATTTGTGTGCCCAAAATAATTTGTATGCAGTGTATACAGGGGTCCTGTCCCTATCCCAATTACACCTCAAGGCTGGAAATGACTGGGTACATAATATACAGTCCACTAAGACAGAGCTCATGTTGAACTCTGACTTCTTCTGTGACACTCCTCCCAAAGCTGAAGATATGCATGCTGAGAGGCTATTGGACACTATATTCTCCCAATTGAATATGGTCCCCTGAGTGGCCACATAGAAAATAATTGGTATCCATTCCAATTTGAAACTTTTTCCATGAGCTCTCCCAAAAATTCTATTCAGCATCAATGCTATAAATCTATAAGGGGTTCAAAGATTGTTTGTTTCATATTCTCCTGATGGCCTGGTTTGAAAGTTCTTCCCTAGTATCATCATTCTCTTAACTGTTTCAACCAGGTCCAAACTTGTCTCTTTCAACCAACTTTCAGTTAAGTAGATTTGAGCAGGAGGCAGGTGAAATGCCATTGAGACATAAGCAGGACTGTATGCAGCGTAGCCCTATTTGGCAGTATTTTTCAGGATCATCGTGGTCACATCTGCCCTAGGCAGAATCCAACCGATCACCTCTGAGCATGGGAACAACTTAGGTCTTGTGGCTACTTTCATAAGAGTCGATTTCTCAATGTTTTCATATATAGTCAGCTCTTCAAATCCTGCATTAGGTACATTCTGATTTACAATCATCCTATATATTTCACCCCATTTATAATTTGGCTCTACCCCTATGGTAGCTTTGGTATCTTCATAAATGTATTCCACCTTGGTGATGATTTCAACATCTGGTTCTCCCTTGGCAACATGAGCCTTCTTATTTTGTCTTTTAGACATCTCTCCTTTGCAACAGTTACCTTGTCATAAACCAAGCATGTTCTTAGACCATTGGAGTTTTTAGTTAGTGTTTTAAGAATGAAGAAAAACTATAGCAAACTATTTACCTCTTCCATATGCATTCTTAAAAATAAACTATAAAGAGTATTAACGCATAAAAGAAAATGACAAGGAAAAATAAATCTTCTTAGTCCACTGTCTACAACAAAACCCGCAACCCTGATAGAAAGCTCATCATATAATCCAGACTACAATCGAAATACTCTAACTATTCAATAACAAGAAAGACACTATCAATGAGGTTAATCCTTAAATTGTGAGACCCTATACTGTGATTTAAAATGCAGGAATCCCCAACTTGACCAAAATATTGAAACCCCCCCCACCGTTCCACGAAACTAGGGTAAGCGCCTACGAAAAACTGAAAACTCCCCCCGGACGGCCATAAACAACCCCAAAATAGTCGGTGCAAATAGTGTAACGCTTGTCTGCACCAACTACCTAATCTTTTAGACCGGGAAAGAAAATCCATAATGGTTCAAAACACAGGCTCAAGAAACCCCCACCTCCAACACTGTCAAACTAACTAATATGTTTCACGCCGCGAGGATAAACATTCATCCTAAACAACTAACCACACAACTACGAGAAAACCTAACCAGGGGACGACCCTAGTTCCCAAAACTACCAATAAAATCAAGAAAAGGATAAACCGTAGTTGGCCTACCTGGAAAAAATGCTGTGCAGTCGGTGGGACAATAAAAAACCTCCACGATAGCAAACCAATCAAATGGAAATCAGATAGCTGGGCACGGTGGTACAGTTCGATTCAACAAGGAGGGAGCAGGCGTGTTTTTCAACCAGGATAATAATAAACAATGTTCCACCACTATATATAATAACCCTCGGTAAATATAATGGCGGGAAAACCCTATCGGAAAGTGGAACTACTAAGCATCGGACGGTAAAAACTCTCATCGGCATGTGGAAGCACTACTGCATTGGTAGGATAGTTCACTAGAAAGCTGCAATGGCGGGTAGTTGAAATACTATGGGTTCCGTGACAAAAAAAACTTCGGCGATCGGAGGCTCTAAGGCTATGGTTGGACAGTTCCATTGGGAGCTGAAACGGTGGGCCACAAACCAATTGTGAACCCCGTGATAACATAACCATCAACAATCGGAGACTCTAAGCGCTACGGATCGAAAAATTTAAAACTAAGCATCTCCGCAGTGTCGGCAATATAAAGCACTGAACGCCTCCGTATCGAAAATTGGAACCACTATTCAATACTGCGTCGGAACTTGAAAACACTAATCATCGGCGAGATAGTCTGATCGACAACCGCAATGGTGGAGAAAAAACTAACTGCGGGTTCTGCGAATCACAAAATTGTCAGCGATCGGGAGCTTTAACAACTATGTATTGGCAGATCAAGACACAAAATACTCCACAGTATCAGCGAGACAAACAACAAGGCCTTCGAAACGGCGGCGTCGCAGAAGACTAAAACTCTGACCGCTAGTTAAAAATATTTCGATAATGAAAATAAAAACACAGTCATTGAAAAATAAAAAAGGTTTGAACAATAAAGGTCACGGAATCGGCGAGGATAAAAACTTTCCATTGGTGACATAGAGGACTAATGCCTTGATTCCTTCATCGATTTACCTCCAACAGTGATAAAAAAACCAAGTCATTGAAAAATTAAAACGTTAAGTGCTCAAAATACTTTCGGCTGGGTGGTGGTGAAATTAGTTCGTTTGACCTCCGAAATAGTGGCAACATAGAGAACTAAAGCCCCGACTCAATCTTCAATAAAGTTCCGATAGTGATAAAACAAAATCATTGGGAGAGCAAATGTTAAGCTCTGAAAATAAACAAACTCCATAGTCTTAAAAAAATCAAAGTTTATAGCAGAGAAATGACAAATTTTAGGAAACCAAACAATCCCAGGCAAGATAAAATAAAAAAAGGAGGGTCCCAAATTTTAAAATTTGGGAAAAAGGTTGCAGCTGCAACAACGGGGAAGGCAACAGTGCACAAGATTTTGCAAGCTGGACTCTGGTGGCCATTTGTACATATTGATACAAGGAAATACTATCGTGACTGTGATAAGTGTCAAAGAATAGGAAAACCAACACGATGTGATGAAATGCCACTTGTGCCACAAATTACACTACAAGCCTTTGATAAATGGGCAGTGGAATTTGTCGGCCCTATTAGTCTGCCAGGGAAACAGACTGGTGCATGCTATATTATAACTGCTACAGATTACTTGACAAGATGGGTAGAAGCGACACCTATGAAATATTGCAGCGCAACAACTGCGACAAAGTTTCTTTTTGAAAATGTAGTCACAAGGTTTGGTTGCCCGAAGATCCTTATTAGTGACCACGGTAAGCATTTTGTAAATAAGCTAATTATTGAACTGACTGCAAAATTCCAAATCCAACACAAGAGGAGAACACCCTACCATCCTTAAGCAAATGGAACTATTGAGGCCTTCAACAAGATACTGGAGAATGCCTTGACCAAGGTTTGTAATGTGCGCAGAGACGACTGGGACCAGAAAGTCTCAACAGTATTATCGGCTTACATAACAACGTGCAAATGACTAACTGGATACACTCCTTTCTGTTTAATCTAGGCCAAGAAGCAGTCATGCCCATGGAATACATTGTACCGAGCCTATGAATTGCTGCGCTAACAGAAATGACAGATACCGACGCCGTAGAAGAAAGACTTGCGCAATTGATTCAAATGGAGGAAGAACAATTCATTGCGGGCTTCCATCAAAACATGGAAAAATAGCGGCAGAAAGCATGGCATGATCGCCACATCAGAACAAAATAGTTCAAAGTTGGCGGACTTGTTTTGATGCATCACAACAAGTTCTTCAAGCACCCAGGTAAGCTCAAAACACACTGGCTAGGCCCATATGTGGTCACGTACATTACTAAAGCAGGCGTGGTAAAACTACATAAGCTGGATGGAACACCAGTTGTCGGTATGATCAACGACAATCGATTAAAACAATACTGTGATGACTGCAGCACGGTCCCATAAGGTCGAGGCGCACAACAAAAAAAAAATATCTAAAGGGGGGAAAGCTATAAAAAAAACACCTCCAACGCAACCTGGCACAGGAAAAGGAAGTTCCGTTGAAAAATGATGCGAATTAAAACCGCCAACAAACTAGCTATGAGACAACTAGAGGGAATTGGTAGACAGCTGGTAGACATTGATGGACCGTTAAATGTACGAGAATTCCAAAAAGATTTGGCACTAATGACAACTCAGTAGCATTAATTTGGAATGTCCAAGGAGAATGGTGACGTGATTTTTGGTCCCATCCGCCGTATTACCCTTAACTGAACTGACAAGTACATAATTGAACCTAAGTGTGTGAGTAAAGGAGATGAAGGATGAGCCCATGTGCTCCGTCAGATGGTCCATCATTGCGTCCATTCACAGCTTGGATGCTCGGTCACCTATAAAAAGCAGTTACCTCTATCATTGTAACCTCTACATTGCCTTACAGAGCCAAGAAACCAGAGAGCCAATACCACTGAGTGAACCAACACCCTCTATTAGAGCCGAATCCCATGATTGTTGAGTTATCCAGTGATAGTGAAGACTCCATTATTTCACCAGCCTCACCCTACCCAATATTGGAAGTGCCATACATCCCTGAACCTAGTCGACCGACCAAGAAGATGAAGA
Source organism: Pseudotsuga menziesii (assembly GCA_001517045.1). Classification (NCBI taxonomy): domain Eukaryota; kingdom Viridiplantae; phylum Streptophyta; class Pinopsida; order Pinales; family Pinaceae; genus Pseudotsuga; species Pseudotsuga menziesii. The sequence continues at coordinate 693,504 of LPNX011117422.1, forward strand.
AGACGTAAGCTAAGCCAAAGGCATCTCCGAGGCTGCCATGCCCACAATCGGGAGGAGGCCAATAAATGTAGTTACCTGCAACCCAGCTACCAGCACAACTGACCAGGGCACAAGTTTTTGCGGCCAGAGACCCATCGAGTGTAGACCTCCCCACTTCCTCTGGTCCCGTAGTGAATATACCCAAGGCCCGCAGAGTCGACCCGGTTCTGCCACCACCACCACCAGCAGACACAGAGCTGACTGATGAAGAAAAGAACTTGTTGCCTCCATATGTGTCACCAAGGGTCCCAGGCACCGCAAAATTGATATTGGACGTGTAGGAACTTCTGGAAGAGCCCACTATTCCAGAAGGTGTCCCACGGTCCCCGCATACAATTACTGCCAAAATTCAGGACTTGAAGTTTGATTACTACGACACCAGGAAACAAGAGGAGCTGACCATAAATAAATTCATGGTTGCGATGCTTGGTGAATTACCGAATGCAGACATCATTTCTGCAATGGAGTGGGCACGCAGATTGGAGCAGTCATGCATCTTAAAATAGATCCTTGTGCCGAATTTCATTTGCACTGCCCCCGTTGGGATGTATGTCAAACAACTTCTGGTATGCTTCCATGGAGCAGTGCTATCTTTGGCTGGACAAGCTGTATGAGGTAACGATCGACCTGGTCTCGACCATAACGGATCTCCCACGGCAAGGAATCGACCCTGCCCTGTGCCTGCACAAGGAAGGGGAAAAGATGGATAAGAATGACATGAAGAGCAAGTACCAGCTTGGCCATGACGGAAAGGGCTTCCTTCTTAGCTCTATTAATGACGTTGTTGTAAGGTCCGCAACAAAAATATTGTGCAGTAAGGTTCTGCACAAGATGAGGCCTACTTAATTTCCTGCAGGAACTGGAGCGGCAGGCCGAAGAATCCTGTCGAAAGATAGAAAGGCTTACTCCCATTTTTGGCCAATTCCAACAGAAGGTTGGAGGCACAAAACAATCTGCGCCAGAAAATGCATCGCAGGAGGAAGAAGAAGAGGAAAAGGAAGAAGACGAGGAAATGGAAGACAAAGAGAACCAAGAAGAACAACCTGAAGAAGAGCTGAAGCAAACACAAGAAAAACCCATGGAAATAGACTCTTCAGATGATGGCAAGGAAGAAATTGTATAAGTAAAGTTTTGTAATCTAAATTTTTTTCTAAGTATGGGATGAGCCCGTGGTGCAGGAGACACCACAAAAAAAAACATAAGGAACAAAGCACGCAAGGCAGGAAGTAGGAGAAGGTGCGCAAGCAAAAAAAATAAAAATTCAACAAAGAGACTACTGTGCAGGTTGCGCCGCCTCCAATGTCCATTTCTTAGTGGATTGGGACGAGCCACATGTGAGTGTTGGGGGCCTGTTGGGCCTAGTTAAAGTGCACAAGAAATAAACACAAATAAAGAAACACGCAAGAATCAATTTACCACGCAAGCGCAAGCAAAGAAAAGGAAGCGTGCGGTGGGTATAGAAGGAATCCGCGTGGGCCAAGAATGCTGCGCGAAAGGGGAAATCGACGCAAAAGAAAGAATATGCGAAAAAGATGTCACCTGTGCAGAAGGAAGATGCTGTAGGCTAAAATAGTAGCGCAAGTGTAGAATAACGGCCAAAAGCGACAAGACAATCGTGGATGCTGAAGTCGGCTTAAGTCGACGGATTCCACATGAGTGAATACATGCTGTAAGTAAGGTTGTTAGTGCCTCATGTCAAGTCATGATCACCACAGCTGTAGCCTGAGGGGCGGCTGATGGTGACAGTTAATGGACTTCCTGTATGTAATTGACTCTACGTGGTCATGGAAAATAGTATAAATAGGAGGGATTCAATAGTTAGAGGGTTGGTCCTTAGTTCGGTAATGATTGATCATTGGTTGGCTTGTTACTGTTGGCTATTACTTTTAGGTTGGTTGTTTTAGTCTTAGTTGGTTTGGAGGGGTTAACAGAGGGGAGATCTCTGAGAGAGAAGAGTGAAGGTGTGAGATCTGAATGGTAGATTAGTTGGAAATCTGCAGGATGTAGTTGGGGTTAGTACAATAGAAGATAAGATTTGCTAGAGAGGTGCAGATGCTAGAGGAGTCGATCCAGGCCATGTGCGGATCAATAGATGGTAGCAGTAGTTAGGAGAAATAAATACATAGAGCATGAGAGAAAGAAAGAGTCTGAGCTGAAAGCTAGATCTAAGACAGTCTACAGTCAAATGGAGGCTGAAGACGCCATATATTTCTCATGCGAGATGAAGAGTGCCTTGTCGTTTTTCTCAGATGGGTTTCCACGTGAACTCTCCTGTTCATTGATGATTGAATGCATATGGTTGTCTATGTTTCTCTTTATTCTATGTTTATGATGCAGGCCTTGTCATGGTTGAATGAATGTCGTACTGTCAATAGAAGACTGAATGCATGAATAGGTTAGTATGCACTGCTTCTAAGTATTATCTTATGTTTATGGCACAATCGTTGTTGTGCATCTGTTACAATGCACTTGTATGTTAGCTTTCTTTTATATTCTGTTATGCTTAAAGTACTAAGGCCTAATCTGTGTCGCACCGTTAGTAGTTAATAAGATATATGAATGGTGTGCACTACAGTTCGACGTACATGATTCCATCCTTGCGACTTGGTCGAGCTCCTTGGCCGTGCCCCAAGGGACTATAATCCCTCGACAATTGCGGAAGCATGGTTCCAATGGTTACCCATCGAAGAGATATCTCAAACGAGACTGCGCTTGCTTTGCGGGTGTTGTTGACGGGGCTCGCTCTGTCGGGATGGTATCTCGGGTGTTTATTGGGTGGACGGGATGCGCAGAACCTGTGTCACACAAGTTAGGAAAAGTGGCTAATAGATGCTAAATGCTTTAATATCTTGAATAAGCATTAAAATATAACACAATGATTGGACTCATGGCTTCAAGTGGTTAAGGAAGGTGCATCCTGCACAACCCTCCTCATACTTGTAACCCTTCAAGAGCATCCTTGCGCTCCATAGATGTATCTCACTCACATCTTGGAAAGGGTAATATTTATCTACTATAGGGGGTATAGTTACATGAGGGATAATAGGGCAACGTGGCGCTATTACTGGGGATGACTTGTTGATATTGAATAACCATGATCAACACCCTTTTCTCAATCAAAGAAGAAAGTGGTAATAAGAGAGCAGTATTTAGCTTCATTGTATTTTGATTGAGTACTTCATGTGTTGTTGGAGGCTCTAATGAAGTATTTCTAAGCTTCTTAGAGTTCAATATCAGAAGGCCTTATGCACAAGAGGAAGCCAAAGAAATAACCTCTTACTAGTGACTCCATCCCCTAAGTAGGCTTTACTTGGAAACCATGCCTATTTGTTGAAAATATGGGTCCTAGATCCATAATAACTCAATCTCAAGCCAAGGGAAAACGTATCTCCCAGTTGGTAGATTCTATCCAAATCTGAAAGAAGAAGAAAAGTGCACACATACAAACCATAAGAATATACCCAAACTTCCAAACTTCTTCCCCTTTTGTTATCAAAGATACTGAACCTCCCTTAAGAATTTATTGGATAGAAATACATTGAACCTCCCTCAAGCTTTGACTAGCTAGAAATCTCTATAATTTGAGTATCCTTTCCCTTTTCCATCAACCTCTTTGGAGAAGTTTGTCAACCCATATATCATAGTTCCACGTCTCAAGGAAAACATCCTTTTCTAGGTTCCCCTGTTCTCACAAAAACCTCTGCATCACCTCATATATATGAAAACCCTAACCCACAAGCCCTCATCCTTCATATTCCCCACTTGAGTATGCCTTAACTATAGTCAAAGTCAAATCCCATCTCAAAACCCTAATATAGCGGATCCAAACCCTCCAAATCCCTATTTGGTGGCTAGATTCAAGCCATTCTTTCTACCCCCAACAAACCAACTGGGAAACCTATCAGATGGATATCTCAAGGTCGTTCCTAACTTCAATGGGGATAATGGGATTTTAGTTGAAGGTCACCAAAATGCATTACAAGATTGTGCTGATAATTTCTTAGTACAATGATGTCTTATCCAATATGTTTGCACATTCTTTGGAGGGAGAATCTAGGAAGTGGTTCAGAAACTTACCCAACAAATCCATAAACCACTGGGTGCAATTTATAGAAAAGTTCACACATAAGTCAAGGACGATAAACATATTTAAATGGAGTTTAATCCATTGAAGAGAATCAATGAAGAGACCATCATAGAGTTCATGAATAGGTTTTATATGTAAGGTTTTCTGTTACACCAAAAACTGCAAATGTTGATGAACATTTGAAACCAAGCACAAGGCCCTATCATCAGGAGTGGCAATTAGTCCACATTTTTATATTCCCAGAGGTGCGGTAGTTATACCATGTGGTTGTATCGATACTCCAACAACCCCCTTCCTGTGTAGCTACGGGAAATTGAACTTGAGACCTCAGCTTTGATACCATGTAAGGTTTGTTGTTACACCAAAACCTACAGATTTTGATGAACATTTGAAACCAAGCACAAGGCCCTATCATCAGGATTGGCGGTTAGTCCAATTTTTTATATTCCCGTAGGTGCGATGGTTATACCATGTGCTTATACCGATACTCCAACACCCCCCCTCCGATGTAGCTCAGGGGAATTGAACCTGAGACCTCAGCTTTGATACAATGTAAGGTTTGTCGTTACACCAAAACCTGCAGATGTTAATGAACATTTGAAGCCAAGCATAAGGCCCTATCATCAGGAGTGGCGATTATTCCACATTTTTATATTCCCATAGGTGTGGCGGTTATAACATGTTGTTGTACCAATACTCCAACATTACAAGTTGTATCATCACATCCTAGATACTGTCAAAACCTTGAAGACAACTGCAATTCTTGCTTACTCTGCTGATTTTGATGTTGAGTTTTCCCTGCATCTAAGAGAAAGAAAGTCGGTCGACTAGGAAACCTTATTTAGAGATGCTAAAGGCCTAGAAGAAAACATGAAGGTAGTTGGGTTCCTTTGAAAACCAGGATAGAGACTCCTGATGGTATGGGCTATCCATAAAGAAGAATAGGGAAAGAACAAGAGACATCATCAACCCAATAATCCCTAAGTCTGGAAGAGGTCACCAAACTCCTCAAAACCATGGATAATGATCATACCAAAGTTAAGCAAGGCCAAGAAACTAATTATTTCATTGGATGTCCAACTCCCAAACCCCAAAATCACCCAATTCAAGTGTAATACCCCTAGTTTTGATTTGGAATGTATTTAACCAAAATTATGTAAATAATGTAAAAACACTAACTATGGATTCTTAGTGCGGAGGTCAAGGACAAGGTCCGATTAGTGATTGGCTAGGAATGTATGATGTATATATTTTCATTTGGACTATATGGTTGGATTGTCATGATAACTTGAAATATATGTAAATATTTTGTTGCATAAATAATAAAATAGTTTAATATGGTTGTGTAAAGAGCACTAGAGGGGCTAAGATTCCACCAAAGGGGAAGAGGAGAGGGGGCCTACGGGAGACTAAATTCTTTGCTGCGAAGTGTCAACCTTAAAACTGACCCAAATTATGTTATGTGCTTTGAATAAGGCAATTACCTTTTTTTGACTATTGAACCCAATCATTGAATGCATGTGTGAGGTTGGTGGAAAAAGTCACTTCATGTAGTTATTGAAGCATGGAGATGACTGCACTTTTGTAATAGTTTTGTTGCAAAAGTCAGTCTGCAGCTATCATGAGTCCTTTCTTTAATTGTCAGAAGCTATGTTAATTGTTTTCACTATTAACTCATATCTTATGGAGTCAAACTTCATTCTCTCATTATTTCATGCATATTTACACTATGTAAAGCTCCCCATTGTTGTTCATGACCATTTACCAGACTGTGTATAACCCATAAATTCAAATTTAGAGACAAGGATACATAAATGAAGGGAAAATAGATGGTTGTAAGTGAGCACAGAGGTTGGGAAAGCTAGGAACCCTTACCCCTTGAGTTTAGATGTTTTTGCATGCTTGATAAGCCACAAAATTGAGTCTACAAGTGGTTCTCCAATAACTTACATCAAATTGGCCTCCTTCTATGCATACAATGGAAGCACTTGGAAAGATGGATCGACAAATAGACCGACGGATTGGTGAAGGGGATTCTTGAGCTATGAAGGGTGTTGTGGGGAAGGTACTATGGGAGCCAAGGTTGTGTGAGCTAAGTGAGATCCCTGTAGAGCTATGCATGAGAATTTTACTAAGCATAGAGATTAGAATGGTTATGAGATGAGAGAAAGAATCGTGTAGGTGTTTCTTTCACCCTAGTTGCCTCATAGCCCAGCTTGGGGGTGACCACTCAACAAAAAGAGTAAATGTTGGACATAGTGCCTACAGTTGGGTGGAAAGTCACTCTTACACAACCAATTGCTTAGATCTACATTGTTTAAAGATAAGTATTCTCTTGTATTTAAATATACAATGTTTTAATTGATGCATATGATGATTGTGCTTGTATATGAATGCTAAGTGTGTGTGGATTGAGTTTATTTATGTTGTGTGTTTTTATTATGCATATGCACACGTAATATACATATTATGAATTTATTATATGGATATGGGGAAAAATATAAAATCATGTGTTTAGTTCATGTCCTCATATGTTGGCCAGATTGATGGAATAAGATGTGACAAAGTGGTATCAAAGCTTCTGGTTGCAATACTAGAGCTATATGGGTCAGAAATCTAGATTTATAGGCAGAAATCAACAATGGTTATTAAAAATTAGGTTCTTTTAAGTGACAAAAAAGGGTCCAAGAACAATTTTGAAATAATCCCCTTGTTGTCGATTTAAAATTTTGCATAGTTATGAAATTTTAAAAAAATTGGAAATTTTTAGCAAGGCCCTACCCGTACCACGTGACGGTTGACATGAAGGAGCCACATAGGAAAGAGGTCCGACATGGAGGGGGCCATGTAGGAAGAGGGTGTAATGTGGACCATCCACATTAGATCCATGTGAAGTTGTTTCCACATGTGATGGATCCTAGAGGTGGAGGAGATTTGACTGTTGGGAAGTGGTGAAGATCAATGACTAACAATGGTCCATGATTGCAAAGGTTAAATTAATTATCACGAGCTTGAAATGGAAACCACCATGGTGACATTCCAGCTGCTCATGCATTCAGGCTCATAAAAGCAGTTATGGGAAACCACTTTGCCGAGGAGCCTTAAACCACTTTTGGGTCTAACATGCAGTGATGTGATGTGGGGATACATGACGTGCAGAGATGTCAGAAAAGATGGGGCCCTTGTAAATAATGTAAGTATTAGAAGATTATGTATATTTGATCGACAATTGATAGTGCTGCAGGCCTGTGAAGATGCATGAGGGTTAATTAAATTGACATGAACCTGAAATGAAAACCGCATTGTTGACGTGTCTCCCTCTTGTGCATTTAGGCTCGTAAAAGCAATTTCGGGAAACCACCATCCCATGGAGCCTAAGACTGCTTATGTTCGATAAGTGGTAAAATGGTGTGGGGTGGCATCATATGTGCAAAAATCGAGGAAAAAACAACGATTTCCGCAGTGGAATTTGAGGTGCCAGAAAATGAAAAAATCACATTGATCTTATGCGTTAGATAGCACAAACTCAAAATATTTACAAAAAAAAATGAGGGTGTTTCCCTCAACCCACCGTGCAACGAAACCCCTTGATCCCCATTATATTTTTTGTAAATCTATAAAGTTAGTTTTGTAATTTAAACAAAACTATTTCGATAATATAAAATTGGGAAAATTGTGGATCATGAAGGGGTGATTTAGATGTTTTGTAATTTGATAGAAATGGACAATATGGGTTGTTCCTAGAATATATGAAAATTAATTTTATAATTTTATAGAATATAATGGAGCTAACAAATATGTTTATATGAACGATTTTGTAGATTTAAAATCATAGCAATGACTATTAAGGGTTAGCATTCATTATAGTGCAGTTGTGAAATCTTTGGTCTTGGCTGGGCCAAGAATATCATCATCATGGATGATGTACATGATCCCTATGAGGCTGAAATAGATGCAATGGGAGAGAACATATAGGTTCATAATTCAGAGACACAATCCAATGGTAGAAGAAACCAAGTGACTCCTCTAGACTTTGTAGAAACCATGAGGAGCCTAAGGGTCGAGTTGCAGAGTTGCAGAGCAGATAATGAGAGGCTAATTAGAGTTCAAGAAGAATAGAGTCAATTGAATGAAACTATGATTCAAAGTTTGATAGACATACAAAGGAAAATTAACCATGGGAAGAACTCATAAAATTAGGAAAAGAGTGGGATTAGTACAAGGAGGCATTCCCATAAGAAGTCCCATAGTTCAAAAATGAGTTATAGATAGAACGTATACTATTGAAATATATTCTAGTGAGTCCTCTCACTCTAAAGAATCCATTGAAGGTTCAATCTATTCATCTTATTGGAATAAGAGGAAGAGGTATTTCAAGAATAAATCTCATGGAGAATATCAGAAGGCTAAACCTCCTAAATTTGATGGTGAAGCACAATTTGGCCAAGAAGCTAAGGCTTGTATTCTTAGGATGAGGAAGTATTTCCAAGTCCAAGACTACTCAAGAAATATGAAGGAAAGAGTGGATATATTTAATCTATATGGAAGGGCATCTATATGGTGGGATCACCTTAGGCAAGTGAAAAAGATTAATGAAATAAGGATCGTGTAGAATCAGTTTTAGAAGTACTTCAAGCAAAAGTACCTCTCTGATTGGTACTATGATGGAAAAATCAAAGAGTTCCATGAATTGAAATTGAGACAAATGACTATGGAGGAATATGCAAACAAATTCTTGGAGTTGTTGAGATATGCCAAGTATATCAAATATGTTAAGGTGAAAATTCAACGTTTTCTAAGTGGACCGTCCCAGTCTTATAAAGACAAAATTTAATTTGATGAACCTCAAACTCTAGAGGAGACCATAATAAAGGCCAAGTAGTGTTAGGATAAAAAAAAAAGAATTCAATAAGGCATGGTAGGACAAGACAAATGAGAAGTTTGACCAAAGGAAGAAGGGGTTCAAGCGTCCTCAATTCAAAAATCAACCAAGGCAGCCACCACAAGGTGTGAATAAGCCAACTAGGATGATGAGAGACAAGGCAAGAGAGCCAAGAGAGACAGTTCAATGTTAGGGATGCAGAGAGGAAGATATTCTTAGGAACTATCCACATCGAAATGGGAGTGTAAAGAATGTTCACAACATCGAAGAAGTTGAAATTGTGGGTCAAGTGGCAAGGATCGTCCCTAGAATTTATGTTGTGCTAGAGGACCAGAAACCAGACCATCAATCAACTGTGGTTGAAGTTGAAGGTAAGATTTCTAAGCAATCTATTTCTATTTTGGTTGACCATGGATCCACTCACAATGATATCACTCCTAAAATTGTTGAGATTTTTGCTTTTAAGAAATCAAAGCATAGTATTTCATGTTTATTCCAACTAGCCATTGGAACCAAGAGGAAGGTTAGTTAAATGGTGGATAAATGTCCACTAAAAATGGATTGACTATTCAATTGTGTGAATATAAGTATTTTGCCACTTGGTTCCTATTATATTCTCATTAGAATGGATTGGTGGGAAGCACATAGAGTTAAACTTGATTGCTACAACAATACTTTTGAATGTATTGATGAAGGAAACCTAAGGGCTGTAAAGGGAATTCCAAAGGTAGTTTTTTTAGGGATATTTTAGCCATGGAGTTGAAGAAATTTTATAGGAAAGGTCATCAATTGTATGCAACCCATGTTTTGGATAAAACAAAAAATGAAATTCCTAAGTTGGAAGATCACTATGTTTTGCAAGAATTTAGGGATGTGTTTCTTGATGAAGTTCTAGGACTTCCTCCAAAGAGGGACATTGATTTCAGAATCGATCTTGTGCTAGGAGTTGTAGCAGTGTCCAAGACACCCTATAGGATGAGTACACCATAATTATTAGAGCTAAAAATGCAATTGCGAGAATTGTTGGAAAAAAGTACATTCGGCCAAGTGTCTCTCCATGGGGAGCACCCATACTATTTGTGAAAAAGAATTATGGAACTCTTAGGTCATGTATTGATTACAAGTAGTTAAACAAAGTTACAATAAATAAAAAATACCCATTGTCTCAAATTGATGAACTTTTTTCTCAAATGAGAGGATCAAAGGTATTCTCGAAGATTGACTTGAGGTCTAGTTACCATCAAGTGAAAATAAAGGAAGAATACATTCATAAGACAACCTTTAGGGAAAGGTATGGGAACTATGGGTTTGTCATGGTACCATTTGGTCTAACCAATGCACCAACTATGTTCATGTGTCTCATGAATAGTATTTTCAACAGGTATTTGGACAATTTTTCTCTTCTTTTTCGAGATGATAGTGTTGTCTATTCTAAGAATGAAGAGGAGCATGAATAGAATTGAGAATGGATTTGAAATTGCTAAGGAAATGTTGGCAAGGGGTTGATGATCAGTTAGTTGCGTAGCATCACGGATGTTGCTCAAACTCGAAAGACACTGCACAAGACGAAGATAGCGCGCAAGGAAAAAGATAGACGACTTTTGAATATTTTGTGTCACTTTTTCTACTTTTTGACCATATTTTGCGGATATTGGTCATTAGTTGGTAGAATCGGTTAAGAGTTAGTTAGAAGTGGACCATGAATGTAAAGGCGCAAGCCTATAAATAGAAGAAGAATTGTAAATGTAATTGTCAAGTAATAGTGGGACAATCATGATCATATTGTGGAATGAGAATTGAGAGTTCAAGGCTCAATTGAATTGTTGTCTATTTTGAATCTATGGTTGATTGTGCAGAAGCTAATCTGATGAGAGAGATGTTGATCTGAACTGCTGTACTGTTATCTTTTTGTCTCTTTCTATATTTCTATTTCTACAATCCAATTGTGAATGTGTGCGACTTGGATATATGATGCGATGTTTACTACTTATGAATGATGTTATCTGTCTAGATCTGTTTGCGCAACATCATGGTTATTTTTGTGATGAATGAATGATGTGATTTGAGAAGAGCAATGATGAATGGTTCTATTTTTGAGTAAGTGATTGGTTAGGTCTTATAGATAAGATGATGAATTGTCGATGCCCATAGTCCTCTTCTATTCTGCAAAAAATTGGTTCCATCATCCCTCCCTCGAATATATCGGGTGACACTTCATCCTCTTCATGGGTGTTTCTGGATAGGGTAAAACCTGTTTGGGCCAATGCTCAGGGAGATCGCGACAGGTTGAGCGTTGACTCTAGTGGGAACCCCTGTCGACTGAGGTTTTGTTGGTTGGGTTTGCGCTAACAAATGGTTCCGTTGTTGGGAACTTATTGAGACCGAGAGGAGGATATTTGGCATCCAACGTGACCATAAATTCAAGATTGGTTTGATTAGAAGCTGCGAGAATTTGTTGAAGCAGAAAATCAAAACCTTGGACTGACGATGGACAAGTGGTTGAAAAGATACATACACGATGGTCCTCATGAGTATTTTTTTTGTGATTTTCCCATCATACTGTACAAGTGGTTGGCGCTATTCACATTCAACAAGACAAATTTCCAAAGAGGGAAGCCAACATCCTAGACCCATGAATTGATCTAGGAACTGCAAGAAACTGACAATAGAGCATCGTGAGTTGTTTCTAGCTGGATAGTATCCTAGAAGGATATATTACTGAATTTGCAGGTGACACTATCAAGTCCTACAATGAAGCAGAAAGGGAATTTTTCAGCGGACCCAGAGGTAGGTTCTTGTTGTCTCTGTAATTGTCAATTAAGATGATTGTATGTGAAAAGGGTATACTGAAGATTCACCTTGAGTAGTAGAACTATGGTGTGCGGAGGCAGTGGATACTGTGATGAAAGGGGGGAGACAAATGGGAATATAAGGGGCATATGGGTGCAAGTTTTAATGAGACTGTGAGGGAAGCTGAGGAAGAAAGTGGTCCTATGAGGGGAGGAGCAAGGTTCGACAAGAGAAGAGGCAGAGGACAAGGGAAGGTCCTGCTGCGATCGAGACACAAGACCACGAAGGAAGACCACACTGGACGAAGCGACCCTATAGTAATGAAGAGGATGACCAGACCTAGACTACGCCCAGAACCGCAGTAAGATCAAACACCAACAGCAACGTACCAATGCCTCTACGCACTACTCCACATTCGGGAAGAAACACAAATTCCATGTCAACTTGCTCGACGTGTCAGCAACATTCTAGTAGTAGATCAACATCTATAGGAAGAAGGCCCATGATGGTGGGCGATGATACAAAATTACCTTTATTCCATGGAAATAGGACTGATGATCCTAAGCAGTATTGGTTCCTATGTGAGGAAGTATGGACTTTCAGGCAGGATATGGATGACAACGTTAAGAAAGGCCAACTGGAAACTACTCTTCGGGGTCGTGCACTGGATTGGTATATGAAATTCATACAAGCTCCTACGGGGACTCTTGCAAAAATGTTGGATGAAGTCAGGAGAGGACTGATTGAATAATTTCAAAAACCAAATTATGAAGGATAGTATATTACTGAGTTGAAAGAGATTAAGAAATTCCCTAATGAGACCGTTTGGGACTTTGACCAGAGATTTAAGACACTAATGGCATGAGTCAGTTTTGATGTGAGCGATGTTAAGCACAAAGAATGGTTCACTGCAGCGCTAGTACCTCATATACGACAACCACTGATGCAACAAAAGATTGTGACCCAGAGTGAGGCCCTGGAGATCGCCATGAAGTTAGAAGCTTTAGCCATTGGAGAGAGAACAGCTGGTATGAACCAAATTTAGGCATAGATGGTGAACCTGACACTTCAGTTGCAAGACATTAAGAAGGGGAAACAAAACCGCGAAGAATATTGGTGCACTCATTTTCGCGTGGATGGACACACCAAAGATACTTGCCCTGACTTCAGAAATTATCTCCTATCTGGGGCACTGAACCCACTAAGTTGCGGTAGTGTACCATGGTGTCACATATCCCAAGTATATGGGCATCGACATGAAGAATGCAGCTATATGCATAAGATGGTCTCGAAGCCGGCAAGCTTATACTACACTTTTTATCGCTCGGTTGGGAATGAAGACAAAGACTGTCGCACTTATGACCTACTCCAGGAAAGGACTGATGAATCATACTATGTGAAGGGAGAAGATCCTTGTGTAGTAAAACAATCACAACCACAACAGGCGGTGCAACCACCACCTCAATCATAGTACACACCACCGCCACAGATGTAGTTTGTTCTGTCGCAACCACAACCACAGTTTGCGCCACAAACACAATTTGCACCGCAGCCACACTATAACCAAATGTCGATGGCTCCATCGTAGCCACAGTATGTCCAAGAAGCACATTATGTTCAGTAGAAACCAAATCCCTTGCCATAATAAATGGCTCAGTCGCAGTACCAACATCAAGGAGGATTCCGAGGAAGAGGAGGAGGACGAGGTCGCGGAATTGTCCAGTGTTACAATTGCGAGGTATTTGGACATAACCAAAGATATTTCCTACAGTTGCAATGTTCATGTACATACTGCACTGCACTTGATCATACTGTTGAAAACTACCCACAACTGATCGTAAGATGGAAGGCCGAAAATGTTCCTTAGTTACAAAATTAGAACTAGTTGTAGAATCAGAATTAGCTAAAAAACTAGAATTAGTTGCAGAACTAGGCTCAGAATCAAGTTCCACTTCAAACTCAGACTATGAATCAACCAATGAAACCACCAATTAATCATAATCCACCACTGAACCAGAATCCACTGATGAACCAAATTCAAGGATCGACAATTGCGACGATCTTGGCAAAAACAAGAATAGAGGATGTTGATGTTCCCATCGTCACCCATGGAGGTGCGACGACCGAAGAGGATGGACCCCGCCCACAGGTATGATTGGATGGGAAGAAGAAGGCATTGTTTGATATCACAACTCGAAAAGATACATTCTTTGAAGCCCGAGACGCGATTGGAAGAAATCCTGGTAAGTCACATGTCTATGAAATGCCTTCTGCTTTTGATTCTTCATTGGAGGCAAGACCATCACGGTAGCATGGTACCTAGCGGAACTTCTTTGAAAGTTGCATGTCATTGGTAAGAGATCATAATGCTCTGGCCGAGATTGAACATTTTTTGCACCGCCTGGGTAAGGAGCGGAAGGACTCTGCGGTGAACTCTTTACACAAGAAAAAGATGGGCAAAGAAATGTGCATGAATATTCAAATTGGGGACTATGAAGTAGATTCAATCATTTTGGATCTGGGCTCGGATGTGAATATTCTGATGAAGCAAACATGGAAAAATATAGGGAGGCCGACATTGGGTTGGTACCTTGTACAGTTACGATTGGATAATCAGGCTAAAGTGCAACCAATCGGATGTGTGTCGAACCTGGTTGTGGATGTTGAAGGTATTAAGAACTATGCCGATTTTGACGTGATATAAGTTGTTGATGGGGGAGGCTACTATCCCATGTTGATGGGGATCAGATCGGACAATGACAGTATGGAAGTGATTAAATTCAAGAAGCGGATGATGAAATTTGAGAATCAAGACAGCAGAGTCATTGCTCCTATGGATCCAAATGAAGGACGAAGATATCTTGAACTAGTGAAGGATGAAGTTGTCAGAGGATGGGACATGCCTACAATGGTTTCGAAGATTACATCCACCCAAATGCTAATGGAGAACTTGGTTGGCACAACACTAGCTGTAAGTCTTATGATTCTGACGATGCATTAGAGAACTCAAAAAACCACATGCATGAGGTATTATTCAGGAAGTGTGGTTTGATCATGCAGTCGATGTTCCATGTCGCGACCGAGATTGTTGAATTACCAATTTACGAAGGGCTCCCTGAGTTGTCCAGGTTCTTGATGGAGTTTGAAGAAAAGGTATTAGAACCGCAGTGGCTGTTGGCACTAAAGGAAGCACTGAAGGCTACTCCAGCACACTTGTGGGCGACCCATAAAAAGACGATTATTGGATGGGCGCAGTGTCGATGATTGATGATAGTCTACTTTGGAGATACATAAGTGTATCACATTGGGAAGTATGTTGGTAGGAATGACCCTAGTAGCCATTTGATGGAATGCCAAACATTGTGGGCCTTACAACCACATGATGAATGGGTCCATGCCTTTATTCACATCTTGGAAGAAATGCCACGATCATGGTATATATCAGCAGAGTTGCGCAGAGAAATAACCACTTGGGGAGAGCTGACGGTTTGCTTTGATCATACATTTAATTTTGCAGATGTGAATTACGATGTCAACAGTGCACTTCAAATAATCCAGGATGTGGTATTAAAAGTAGTGCCGGTTGCATATCCAGTGGACCCACATGTGCATTGCCACAAGAGGTTGATGATGCAATGTTATAATGTGTTTGGAGAACCTGAGGATGACGATGAGCTACGAATATCAATATTCCAGAGACATAAGGGAGTATGGATGTCACAGCACCAGATATGCCGAATGACCCCATGAATAAGCCACTGAATATTAGAAAGGTTAAAATTGGGGTGGAGGAGAACCCAAAGTTTACAAGTGTCGAGGACTACTGGGATGAGGAGACCATGGCAAAGATCATGGATCTGCTATATGAGTTTCAAGATCTGTTTGCAACAAAATTCTCTGAAATGAAAGGCATACTGGGTGATCTGGGAGAGATGAAGATTCCATTAAAGCATGATGTGAAACCAGTAAGACAGAGGCCATACCATTTGAATCCGCAGTACAAGGAGAAGGTTAAAGATGAATTGGATAGGATGTTGGATGCTGGAATCATCAAGCCAATAGAAGAATCAGAATGGATCAGCCCTATGGTGGTCCAAGACAAGAAAACCGGTGAAGTTCAAATCTATGTCGAACTCAGAAAGTTGAATGATGCCTATATGCATGAGTTGTTCCCAACACCATTCACAGATGAAGTACGAGAAGGAGTAGGCGGTCAAGAAATGTACTCTTTTACATATGGATTTTCTGGCTACCACTAGATAAGAATTGCCAAATAAGATCGACATAAAACAACATTTGTCACTGTATGGGTTTGTTTCCAATACACGGTAATGCCTTTTGGGTTGAAGAATGCACCTGTAATATTTTCCCAGGTTGTTGTTGCTGCATTCAAAGATTTCATTCAGAAGTTCATACAAGTGTATATGGATGATTGGACAGAGTATGGTCTCATTAAGGATCATCTAGAAAACCTGTGACTGATGCTGGAAAGATGTCGACAGCATCAGATCGCACTAAAATCCAAGAAGTGTATTTTTTGCGCACCTTTTGGGATACTGTTGGGCCATGTTGTTTGCAAGCAAGGATTGTTGGTTGACCCTGCGAAGATAGTGCTTATTTTGAGATTACCACCACCAACAAATGTGAATATGCTTAGGGAGACATTGGGGCACACTGGGTATTATCGTAAATTCATCAGAGGATATGCTGCGATTACTACCGCTATGGAGAAATTATTGAAGAAAGATGCTGCATTTATCTGGAGTCCAGAATGTCAAGGAATATTTGACACTCTGAAGGCCAAGATGGCTTCAGTGCCAATACTTGTGTTCCTAGACTAGAACAAAGAGTTCCACATCCATGTCGATGCATCATCTGTCGCACTAGGAGTAGTGCTCGCACAACCAGGAGAGAGAGATCTTAATCACCCGATCGCCTTCGCTAGTTGGAATTTGTCATTTGCTGAGAAGAACTATATGACCACAGAGAGAGAAGGTCTAGTGATGGTATATGCGCTACAAACATTCAGGCATTACCTCTTAGGTGGGAATTTTAAGAGGTTTATTGACCATTCTACTTTGAAGTATATGGTCAATAAGCCTGTGTTGGGGGGGAAGATATGTCTCTAGCTACTTCTCTTTCAAGAGTTTGATTTTGAGATAATTGTGAAGCCGGGTTGCTTGAAGGTTGGCCCTGACCATCTGTCTCGGATCGAGACAGATGAAGAACCAACAAACATTGATGAGGGACTGTCGGATGCGCATGTGTTCAGAGTCGACATAGTGGATGATTATTATGACCAAATAATCCAATTCTTGGCGACATAAGTCGTGCCAAAAGAAGTAGTTGGTAGTCAAGGATTTGGATTTTCAGTTTATTGCTAGGCAATTATACAAACTTGGCCGAGATGAGATGTTGCGGCGGTGTGTCGTACCACATGAACAAGGACAGATTTTTGAAGAAGCACATGCATGAGTCACTGGTGGACACTATGGAGGATGAGCTACTGTGAGAAAGGTACTTCACGCAAGACTTTGGTGGCCCACCTTACACAATGATGCGACAGATTATGCGTGAAGTTGCGATGTCTGTCAACGCACTGAGAAACCATTACGATAGGATGGTATGCCATTGGTACTGCAAGTAACCTTGCATCCTTTTGATAAATGGTTCGTGGATTTTGTGGGTGCAATCAACCCAACTGGGAAGAGAATTGGTGTGTGGTACATAATCACAGCAACATACTACTTGACGAGGTGGGTAGAGGCTGCACCTGTTTTGGATTGGACCGCTACGATAACAATGAGATTTCTAATTGACAACATCGTGATGTGGTTTGGATGTCCAAGGATATTGATGAGTGACCAAGGAATCCATTTCATCAGCTGCACATTAAGCACGCTGACAGAATAATTGCAAATACAACATAAGAAAAGTATGCCATATCATCTACAGGAAAATGGAACAATCAAACTTTCAACAAGATATTGGAGCACGCACTTACAAAGGTGTTGCACCACTTGCAAGATATGGACAGGCCAGACACCGTTCAAATTGGTATATGGGTAAGAGGCAGTCATTCCTATAGAATACATTGTTCCTAGTCTGTGCATTGCCGCCGTGACAATCATGGATGATGAAACAACACTAGAGGAGCATGTGGCGTAGTTGATACAACTCGAAGAAGACCATTTTATAACAAGCTTTCATTAGTGCGTCGAGAAGGATTGACAGAAGGCTTGGAATGATCACCACATAAAGAACACAGAGTTTCAACAAGGGGATTTGGTGCTACTATACGACATCAAGTTCATGAAGCATCTAGGTAAGTTACATATGCACTGGATATGTCTATATTTTGTTAATTCCATTACTTCTGGGGGGCGGTTCAACTGCAGCAATTAGATGGAGCGATGCTGCCAAAACTGGTGAATGGTAGTCGACTGAAGCGCTATAGGACAGGGCTGGAACTGCATGACGCTTAAGGAATTGTGCACTTAAAATATTAATAATAATAATAATAATAATAATAATAATAATAATAATAATAATAATAATAATAATAATAATAATAACAGGAAGAACATATATCCATAGGCAGGGCGCATCAGGAGGAAGTGGATGCACAAGTAAGGGGGATTTGTAGCGTAATTAGGAATCTCTATCGCCACAGAGATAGGGCTGTGACGTAGTCAAATCAACAATAAATGAAGAATAGTTAAAATAGTTAACCGATGGTGCTTGTTGAAGCGAAGTGTATTGATGGTGGATTTGACCTTTGGGTTGACAGGATTAATGACGATAGATTCAGGAAGTTAATGCATGATTTAGTCATGATGGTCGCGTTGGATTTTGTAATGATGAGGATGGATCGACCTGCTGCTATAAGAGGGTGCTCGACATGGGTTGAAAACACCATTGAGCTAAGTTGAGTTGCAAGCATTGTTGTGCTGAGTTTAAATCCTGAGTGACAAAGTGAATTTTGTGAGTTGCAGAGTAAGCAAGAGGGTGTGTGATGATTAGAACCTTGTGGGGTATTGTTGCGGTATGTAGGGCACCCCAAACATGGTAGAAATTTCGAGTGAGAGGGACTCAACAATCAGACCAGTGACCATTGTTGAGGAAGTTTCATGTATGCCGATCGGATCATCGTCGATCATGAGGAGGAAGCAGAAAGTCTAGAAGCCGAACCCTCACCCACCACAGAAGCGACAAACGAGAACCTCGATTAAGGCACAAGGAGAGGGAAATACGTAGACAAAGCCGTCAAGCTCGGGGGCTGTAGAGTCTACCGCACAGATGGGTGTTTCCATTCATGACATTCCAGGTTACATCGCTCCCACCTGACCTGGTGCGCAGCCTCAACGGCTAACCAAAAAACATAAGTATCAGCCCAGGATGCCGCCGCTGCCGAGGGGGATGGTGTGCAATACATAAATTGTACCAGCATTGATGAAGATGAAATATGATGATCATGACCTGTTGGCATTATAGGATTTAGTAATTGAGCCTTATAATTCATTACCCTCACTCGCAGGAGGGCCCATAGTACGTATCCCACAACCATGGGCACATGGGTTGGATAAAGCTGGGTTGCTAGGGCTTATCAGCATGTTGCATTTTGGGTGGTTGAATGAAGCAAACACATGTGTCAATCAACTCTTGTCTTGATTTCATGGAGGGACATTGTGGTTGGACACACTTGTCATAATTATGGTGGATTTAATTTTGGATATCACAGGGTTTCCAAAGGATGGGCCAGACCCATCACAATACTTCAAAGGCAAGGATAATGATAAGCGGTTGGATGCCCGGTTGAAGCTGAAATATGACTTGCAGCGCGATGGCAGAGCATATCGCATTGATAGCATCAACGATCGCGCGATACGTATCGGTGCCAGTATATTAGCAAGCAAGATTGTCCGCAAGAACCACCCCATTCAGTGTAGTTCAGGGGTGATTGCTTACGCACAAGAATGCACTGAAGGGGTACAAATGAACTGATCACTCTTCTTGCTGAACCAAATGACAGAGGACGTGGTAGCAGTTCAATCCAGGGAGCCACCTTTCACATATAGTTGGCTCTTGATCCTAATAGCACTAGTGGCTTGGATGGAGCTAGTGGATTACCAAGGGATGGAGGTTGAAGTAGTGAAGGTATGTAAAGGCATGCATTATCAAAATATGTGGTGGGTCGAGGAACCCACTAGGAAAGAGGATTATGCGATCCAATTTTGGGTCTACTGGGAAGCACTGTAGGAAGCAGTTACAAAATTCCCCCGTCTATCAGAAGAAGTTGCAGTAAAGTACTAGAGGATTATGTGGTTCACCATAGGGCCGCACACTATTCATATCTTGACGCTGCGCAACCTTAACAAACAATGGCTATCGATGCCCTACAAGCGGACAGATGCAAAGTTGGAAGCGATAGTCTAAGATTGGCCCATAGAATGGTGTGAACCGGTCAGTGCAGAAGAAATATCAGCAAGACCATTGGTAGACGCTCCTAAGGATCTGGTGTGCAAAGAGCAGAGTCATCATGACTCCAGTGGAGAATCATCAACGATGAACCTTACCGATCCAGAAGCAACACACATCCTTGCAGAAATAAGGATGAAGCAGCGCATGGAGCAGGAGGCGAGCAACAACAACAGATCAACATTAGAGGCGTAACTACAATAGCTTATTAAGGCTGTCACTGACGCATATGATACATTAGCAAAAGAGATGAGGAAGTCCGCCAAGGAAGGATTCACTGAGGTAAGATCCAAGTTAAATTCTGTGTATGATGTTGTTTTAAGAAGAGCACCAGAGATTGCCTCTGTGCAGGACTATGCGTCAATTAGCACCGAGCTATAGGTCCAGAATGTTTAGATTCCCCCGACTGCAATTGACGCTGGATGAGAGGACGTGAATTCCTCACTGCAATATCTGTAGAACGTTGTGATGGACATCAACAAGTTGACCACCTAGACCTTAGTACACATGCAGTGGGTCGCCAACTAGGAGTTGGACGATTGTCAGAAGGAGATCAACGACCAGTACCTGCAGTCACATGAAGAAGAGGAGACATTGCAGAAAGAAGTAGAGAACTTGCGCTGTGAAAAGGAAACACTGACAGCCGACAAAAAGTAGGAAATTAAGGCACCGAGGAAAGCACAAGGGGATATCAAGATGAAAATTGTAGTAGAAATAACAGAGTTGAAGAAAGAAACCGACTGCCTTGTTATTGAAAAGGCACACCTGTTTGCTAGTCGCGGGGAGGTGGAAGAAGCTATTACGAATGCTTGTCAACACATCTATGAAAGGATCGCGGAGTTAGATGCAGTCGCAAATGAAAAGCGACTTGGAGAAGTCATTGTGCAACTACAACAAGACAACATTATTTTGAATGTTCTGGTCTACCCAGACACACCACCATAGCAAGTTGCAGAATGGAAGGGTGCCATCGAGGAGATCGCGACCCAGTTTGAAGAAATGGAGCAAGATGCCAAAAAGATTACTGAGGCGACAATACAATTTTGGGGTAGCATCATTCAGGATGAACATTTGGAGCAACTAACAAAGTAGTTGTAGGAAATCGAGGGCCAGTTGGTGACATTGAAGATGACATTGAGGACAATGCCACCAATTGTTCAGATTATGCGGTCAATAGAGTTAAATGAGCTACAACAACGAGTCGACAAGGCTCAAGAGTTCCAATAAAAGCGTAATAACCAGCTCGACGAATTCCAAGAAATTGGAGCCCAATTGTTGGTGAAAGTAGTCACTGCGTTGTAGGATGTGCAGGAAGGTAATAAGGAAGTAAATGCAAAGATGGTGGAGCACTCATTAAAGCAGGATTTTCTTGGATGTCAGGACCCTGCTGAGAAAATTAAAACGTAGGTAACATAAATTTCTCCATAGTACGGATACTTCAAGCTAAAAATCAACCAGTAGACCATGTCCAACTGACGTGGCTCGAGGGTGAGCCATAAGATTGTGTTGGGGGCCTGTTGGTAAGGGGTTGAAGATCAGTTAGTTCTGCAACATTGCGGATGCTGCGCAAACTCATAAGACACAATGCAAGATGAAGATAGCACGCAAGGTGGAAGATATATTACTTTTGAATATTTTGTGTCACTTTTTTTACTTTTTGACCATATTTTGTAGATATTGGTCATTAGTTGGTAGAATCAGTTAGGAGTTAGTTAGAAGTGGACCATGAATGTAAAGGCACAAGCCTATAAATAGAAGAATAATGGTAAATGTAATTGTCAAGTCATAGTGGGACAATCAGGATCATATTGTGGAATGGGAATTGAGAGTTCAAGGCTCAATTGAATTGTTGTCTGTTTTGAATCTGTGGTTGATTGCACAGAAGCTAATATGATGAGAGAGATGTTGATCTGAATTGTTGTACTGTTATATTTTTGTCTTGTTCTATCTTTCTATTTCTGCAATCCAATGGTGAATGTGTGCGACTTGGATATATGATGCGATGTTTACTGCTTATGAATGATGTTATATTTCTAGATCTGTTTGCGCAACAACATGGTTATTTTTGTGATGAATGAATGATGCGATATGAGAAAAGCAATGATGAATGGTTCTATTTTTGAGTAAGTGATTGGTTAGGTCTGATAGATAAGATGATGAATTGTTGATGCCCATAGTCCTCTTTTATTCGACAGAAACTTGGTTCTGTTAGCCCTCCCTCGAACATATCGGGTGAGACTTCATTCGCTTCGCGGGTGTCTTTGGATAGGGTAAAAACTGTTTGGGCTAGTGCTCAGGGAGATTGTAGCGAGTCAAGTGTTGACAGAGTGGGAACCCCTGTCGACTGAGGTTTTGTTGGCTGGGTTTGCGTCAACAGGAAACATAAGTTGTATGCAAAGCTAAGCAAATGTGATTTATATAGAAATAAAATTCATTATTTGGGTTACATTATTTCACAAGAATGAATATTGGTGGACCCTAAGACGACATGAGACAACATGATGCCATCTTGGTTGTAGTGGATAAATTACCAAAAGAAACACATTTTATACCAGTTAAATCCACATATAAAATGGATTCCCTTGCAAATAATCTCATGAAGAAAATTTCCAGATTGCATGGGTTTCCTAAGGAAATAATTTTAGACAGGGATACCAAGTTCACCTCAAATTTCTGGAAAAGACTTTTTGCAGACTTGGATACATAGTTGAACTTTAGTACTAACTACCATCCACAAACAGATGGGTAAATATAAATAATAAATCAGGTGCTTGGAGACATTCTTTGCATGTATGTGATGGAAAAACCATTCAAGTGGAAATATTATCTACACTTGATAGAGTTTGCATATAACAATTGGCAGCAAGCATTGTTGGGAATGAGTCCATTCGAAGCTTTGTGTGGTAGAAAGTGTAGAACACCAATTACTTGTGATAATTTCGTGAACATAATTGTACTTGGGCCAAAATTACTTAAGGAAATGGAACATGAAGCTGCAAAATCTAGGCATAATTTAAAGACATCCCAAGATAGACAAAAAACCTATGCATATAAGAACATAGTGCATAGGGAGTTTCATGTTGGGGATCATTTTTACCTAAGAGTGATGCCAAGGAAAATTTCCTTAAATCTTGGAAGTTGTGCCAATATATCACAAAGATATTGTTGACCATTTGAAGGGCTTGAGAGGATAGGGACAAATGCATATAGAATTGCATTGCTTGCTAACATTAGAGCTCATATTCTAATTCATGTTTTTTTGCTTAAGAAATATGTACATGATCCTAGCCATGTGATTGAGTGGGATGTGATCCATGCGGAACCTGAGGGAGAGTTCTAAAATGAGCTCCTATGCATATTAGATAGGAAGGTAACATTGCTTTGGAACTGAGACATTGGACAAGTAAAGGTGTAATGGAATCACTTTGGTCCTGATAAGGCTATGTCAGAATTGGAGGATGCCATGAGAGTGGCATATCCATTTTTCTTCTAATTTTGAGCAAACACTAAGGATGGTGTTATTCCAAGGGGGAGGGGATTGTAATACCCCATTTTTTATTTTGAATGCATTTAACCAAAATTATATAATTACTGTAAAGACACCAAGTATGGATTCCTTGTGTAGAGCTCAGGGCCAATGCCCGAATAGTGAATGGCTAGGCATGTATGATGTATATATTTTCATTTTGATTGTATGGTTGTATTGTCATGCTAGCTCGAATCATATGTAAATATTATGTTGCATAAATAATAAAATAGTCTAAGATGACTCTGTAAAGAACAATAGAGGGGTTATGATTCCACTAGAGGGGAAGAGGAGAGGCGGCCTATGGGAGACTAATCATTTGATTCCAAGTGTCAACCTTGTAACTCATCCAAATTCTTCCATTTTCTTTGAATAATCCAATTACCTCATTTTGACTATTGAAACCAATCATTGAATGCATGTGTGAGGTTGGTGGGAAGTCACTTCATGTAGTTATTGAAGCATGGGGTTGAATACACTTTTGTGATGATTTGTTTGCTAGCATAAGTCAATATGTAGCTGTCAGGAGTCCTTTCTTCTATGGTTTGAAGCTATGTTAGTTTCCTTTTCACCATTACCTGATATATTATGGAGTCAACGCTAGTTCTCTCATTCTTTCATGCATATCTACACTATGCAAAGCTCCCCATTGTTGTTCATGACCATTTACCAGATTATGTATAACCCATAAATTCAAATTTAGAGATTGGGCTATAGATTTGAAGGGAAAATAGATTTGTGTAGGTGAGCACAGAGGTTGGGAAAGCTAGGGACCCTTGTTTTGTTGTTTTTTCATGCTTGAGAAGCCAAGATTTGAGGCTACACGTGGTTCTCCAATAATGTACATGAAATTTGCCTTCTTCTAGCACGCACTAGAAGCACCTGGAAAGATGGATCGCCTTAGGTGAAGGGGATGTCCGAGCTAAGAAGGGTGTTGTATGGGGTAGGTACTGTGGAAACCAAGGATATGAGAGATGAGTGATATCCATGTAGAGATTTGTATGAGAATTTGGATAAGCATAAACAGCATAATGGGTTGTGGGATTAGAGAGAAGCATGTAGCTGTTTCCTTTGCCCTAGTGGCCTCATATCCTAACTTGCGGTTGTCCTCTCAACAAAGAGAGTGTTGTTGTAATTGTAACTTCGGAATATATTCTATTGTATGTTGTTGGACCCTCGTTGGAGATGCTTTCCCTCTGTTCGGGATGTCATTATTATGTATGGTCATTGTGGTAAAACCTTCTTTGTAAGTCTTCATAGGTAGGTCGAACCTAATTAGGTAACTTGAATGACCTAGTTAGCTAAGTAAGTCATACAACTGAAGAATATAAATAGGGAGCCACCCTCCCTCATTTGACACACACTCACTCACTCTCAAGTTTGCATAAGGAGAGAGAGAGGACAAGGAGAAAGAGAGATATCTACAAAAGACATCTTATTCTTGGGTTTTTTTCCATCTTGTGATATTGTATTAGTGATGGAACTATTCCGAGGAAGTTTGCAAGATTTTATTCTTTATCATTTCCATAAGGAAAATATTTATGTCTTGTGTATCTTGGATATCTTGTTGTGCTTGTTATTCTTTTAGATAAATATACTAACCTATTTGAATTAAAGTAGAAAATCTAACATGGTATCAGAGCTACTGAAAGAAGGCATTGTATAGCAGCAGGGAACTAGGGATTCCTAGTTCAATGTCTTCTATCCATAGTTCATCAAAAAAAGAGGGATAGGATAACTCTCCCTAGGAGGGCGCATCTTTTGGAGGAATTAGAATCAAATTTGGAGAATTTTCATTTTTGACCCAGATACTAGTGCCAGGAGAAAACTAGGGCATCAAGATTTTGGGGCTTTCTTCCATCAATTTGGAAAAAGGAGTATATTAGGAAACTCACCCTATAAGGTCTCATATTTCCATGGAGTCAGAATTTAGTTATGAAATTTTTTCATTTTTGGCCTCATTTCTACTGTCGAGGAAACTAGGGCATCATATTTTTGGAGTTTCCCTCCACCAAATTTGACAAAGGGCCTCACTGAAAAAATCACCTCAAGGAGCCACATATTTCTATCTAGACACAAGTTTAAGATTCAAAGTTTGGAAAATTAGGGTTTCTTTGTGGAACCCTAGGTCAACTAGCTCTAGAACCAGGTTGGGCATATCAAATTGGTAAGATCTAAATCTTTGCTATTTCCATTTTATGTTCTCATTTCAAAATGGCTCACCACACCAATATTGATGATAATCTTTGGGGAGATGACAAATTTCGAGCATGGAAGTATAGGATGTCCCTGATCCTTGAAGAAAATGATTTAGACAAGTATATCAGTAATGAAGTTCCAACTCCAGTGGGAGATGAAGCTAAGGCTATCCATAAGAAGAAATTGGTAAAGGACAAGAGAATCATTGTAGATTCTATTGAGGATTATCTCATCCCTCTTGTGTAATATTTGAAGATACCTAAGGAAGTGTTTGATGCTTTGACGAAATCGTTCGAAAGAAGGAACATCAATCAAAAGATGACATTAAGGAACCAACTAAAGAATGTGAAGATACAAAATTTAGAGACCATGCAATCCTACTTCACGAGGGTTGCTCAAATCAAGGAACAACTCGAAGCAGTTGATGTAATATCCCAAATCTCGATATTTTCTATTCCTATGCAATTATGCTGATACAACCGGGCATGCAAACTGCCATGCAAAAATCCCTATTTTATAGCAAAAATTAGGCTTAGGGTTTGTGAGATAGAATGAACACTTACCACTGATAAGCTGGCTGAACTGCTCCTGAGAGAGTATGCAAGCATCAAGAACTGAATCAGAGATGGGCTGATATCTTCTGCTTCTGATGAAACCCCAGCATAAAGAACCCCAAATCAAATAAGGGTGACGTTTTCAGTGAAGGAGGTGTTCGATGGAGCTGCCGATTTGCAGGACCGATAGCCTTCCCATGCTGGAGAGAATTCTTGGTACATGTGGAGTTTCGGAGGTCTCTAGGTAGGCTAGCAAATTGTTCTAGAGAGACAGCTATTCACTCCCCCGTGATCCCGAAATAGCTGATAACTGCTCCAGATGAGCACAGTTGGATCTGATAATCACCGGGTACCGGAGTAAGGTGCCGATGATGAGAATGGTGGTCGTGTTTCGAAGTAAAAATGAGATATGAAGACCCAACAAATGATTAGGGGTTTCTAGCTGAACCCTCTTTACGCATGCACACTTGTCCCTGCAACAATATACATCGTATACTGGATAACTATGAATGAATGTAAGAGCAAATGGTGAACCTGCATGGCTTACCTTGAATGAGACTAGGGCAGATATTTCACTGCTGAAACCCCTCTAGTTGAAGACGCCGTCTCTAACCTCAACTGCTGTGCTACACGCTGTGCTGCTATTCAAGAGCTCCCAAAATAATAATCATCAAAAGGGAAGTCTCCTTTCGCTTTATCCTCATTTTATAACTTTCAACTGCCAAAACCCTAATCTTTGACCTAATTAGGTCACTTTATCTTCTAATTTGCAGTTGACTTGCATGCATGCACCTGGAGACTTAAATGAGTGCATGCATCATTAAATAATGCTTGGATGGCATGCACGAAGGTGGCCTTTGGCCCCGGTGGCCCTTCTTGACCTAATGATGATGCCCTATATTTTCTATGGATGGCATCAGTCCTTAGATGATTCCCTAGCTGACAGTAACTGCTTGAACCCATAGGAATCACATAGGTTAGCGATTTTAGGCCTCAAGGCCTAATCGGAAGAGGACATTACAGTCCTCCCCACTTGAGATTGCTTGTCCTCAAGCAACTACAAACTGGGATGTTGCAATACCTATTCACCTTCCCAGGTGGCATCCTCTAGCGGTAGTTCTTTCCACTGAACCAAGTACTCTCTGATTACCCTGTTCCTGAGCTTCCTTTCTCTAGTCTGTATGAGCCGTTCGGGAATCAGTATCAGCAGTCCTTCATCATCTAAAGGAGGTAACTCTGTAGATGGAGCAATGTGTTTCCCAAGGGTCTTCTTCAGGTTAGACACATGGAACACATTGTGATTTTTACTTTCCTGTGGAAGTTCTAGTTGATATGCCACCTCTCCCACCTTCCTGATTATCCTGTAGGGTCCATAAAAGTGAGGTTTTAGTTTTTTTGCTCCTTTATTCTTAAGTGAATATTGTCTATAAGGTTAGAGCGTTAAGTATACCAAATCCCCTACCTCAAAGCTCCGCTCAATCCTGTGTTTGTCGGCATACAACTTCTGTTGATTCTGGGCTGTTTGTAAGTTTTCCTTCAATATTTTCAGAATGTCGACTGTCTTGTATCCAATCCTTAGCTTTAGGATCCCTACTATCTCCAAATTCCAAATATGCATATTCCAATGCCTCGTAAACATATAATTCCTTAAAAGGAGTCATCCTAATAGACATGTGATAGGTAGTATTGTAGCAATACTCCCCTAGGTGTAGCCATTTGATCCAAGTTCGCTACTGCCCTGCTACATAGTTCCTTAAATATCCTTCGATCCACTTGTTGACTATTTCAATTTGTCCATCGCTCTGGGGATGATAACTCGTACTGGAAGCCAGTTCGGTCCCCACTAATCTGAATAGTTGCTGCCAGAAGGAACCTGTGAATCTGCTATCCCGATCACTGACAATGGTCTTAGGTAACCCGTGGAACCTGAAGACCTCCCTGAAGAATAACTCAGCTACTTGAGCTACCGAGTAGTCTGGTGATATCAAAAAGAAATACACAAAATTGGTCAGTCTGTCAACTACTACATATAAACAATCTCTCCCTTGGACCCTAGGCAATCCTGTAATAAAGTCCATGGAGATGCTTTCCAACTTTTGTTCTAGAATAGGTAGTGGCTGAACTAACCCTATTGGATGGATTTTCTCAATATTGTTCTATTGATAGATGCTACATTCCCGTACATGCTGCATAATCTCCCCCTTGAGGCCCTTCCATGAGAACCTCTCTCGGATCTGCCTGTAGGTCTTCAAGAAACCTTGATGGCTTGATAGAGGAGAATCATGTGCTAATTGAATGATATTTTTCCTCAATGTGGATTCTAGGATGAGGTATATCCTGTTCTTGTAATAGATGATGTCATCAATGATCTTGTGCCTGTCATCCTGAATTTGTCCATCCAATAATTTGCAAGCGAATTTATTTTTGGAGTATTCTACTAAGAGAAGTGCCCTCCAATCTGTGGATACACTACTGAGAGATAATGAGGCAGGACGCCTGGATAATACATTAGCTACTACATTATTCTTACCTTTTACATACTCGATCTCGAAATCATAGGCTTGTACTTTGCTGACCCATTTCTGCTGTCGCTCATTCGGTTCCTTCTGCTTCAGGAAATACTTGAGGCTGTTATGATCGATTTTGATTTTGAACTTACTGCCCACCAGGTACTGTCTGAATTTTGCGAGAGCATGTAAGATGGCTAGCATCTCTTTGTCATATATGGAGTAGTGGCGCTCATAGTTCTTCAATTTATGGCTCTCAAATGCAATAGGGTGATGGTTTTGCATCAACACTGCTCCTAACCCTTCCCTTAAGGCATCACATTCTACTACAAAGGGTTGTGAGAAGTCTGGTAATGCTAAAAATGGACAAGAAATCACAATAACCTTCATCTCCTCAAAAGTTTTCTGTGCTAAGTCTGTCCAAGTGAACGCTCCCTTCTTTGTGAGATCTGTGAGGGGTGCTGCAAACTGGGAGAATCCCTTAACATACCATCGGTAATAAGTGCACAGACCCAAGAAACCTCTCAATTCTGTAACTGTTTTTGGCGCGGGCCAATCTCTGATAGCTCAGATTTTCTCCATATCAACCTGTACTCCTTCTACATTAATTATGTGTCCTAAGTACAACATTTCCTTCATGCCAAAATCACACTTTGACATTTTTGTATAAAGAGAATGTTCTTCTAAAATGCTTAGTACTTCGTCCAGGTGTTTCAGATGCTCTCCCCATGTTTTGCTGTAAATCAGGATGTCATCAAAGAATACTAGCAAAAACTTACGTAGTTGTGCTCTGAAGGTGTGGTTCATGCATGACTAAAAAGTGGCTGGAGCATTGGTAAGTCCAAAGGGCATGAACAAAAACTCATAGTGACAGTGAAAAGCTATTTTGGAGATGTCTTGGTCCCTTACCCTGATCTGATGGTATCCCGAGCGAAGATCAATATTGGAGAAGTATTTAGCTCCTCGAAGCTCATCCATGAGTTCGTCAATTCTGGGGATGGGATACCTATTCTTAATGGTCTTTTTGTTGAGTGCTTGATAATCGATGCACATTCGCAGTGTACCATCCTTCTTCTTGACCAATACTATTGAGGATGCGAAGGGGCTAGAACTGGGCCGAATATATCCAAGCTCTAGTAATTCTTTGATTGTTTTCTCAATCTCATCCTTGTATCTTTTGGGATGCTTGTAAGGAGTGGTGATGATTTCTTGTGCCCCTCCTCTAACTTAATGATGTGTTCAAAGCCTCGGTCTGGCGGTATACCTGATGGAAGGTCTTGAAAAACCTTTTCATGTTTCTGTAGCAAAGTTTGAATGTCACTTGGGTGTTGTGTGTTGGTCTCTGGGGGCTTCCTAAAGGTGACAAAACATTATGTAGCCCATTCTATATCATCCTATCAGAGTACTAGCTCCATTCTCTGTGACAAGACCGGTTTTGTGGGATAAGTGTTCATGCCCCTCAAAACTACCCGTTTGCTGTCTGGCCCTTGGAATTCCATTTCCATTGCCCTGTAGTTTGTAGTGTATTTCCCTATAGAATAAACCCACTGAACACCCAATACTACATGAGTATCCGATACATACACTACGTAGAAGGAATCTGTCATCTGTTAGTCACCTAAGGTGACATTCAATTTTTCAATCCAGTAGTTGCACTCCATGCTGGAGTTCCCAGCTACTGCTACAATGAATCCTTCGAACTTCTTGGTCTGAATACCTCTCTTGGCTACCCAAGCGGAGTCAATGAAATTGTGGGTTGCTCCCCCATCAATCAATACTCCTACTCTGTGACCCTGTACTACTCCCCTGACCTTGAGAGTATGGAATCTTGGTACTCCAGATAATGTAGCAATGACTCCCTCTGGTGTATCACCCTGGTGTGATTCTTCCTCAGCTGCCCATAGTTCTTCTGTGGCTTCCTACTCATAGTCATCCTCATCACTATATAAATATACCTCAATGTAGTGAGCCTTCGCCTTCCCTACACACCTGTGTCCTGGTACCCATGGTTCCTGACAAGTGAAGCATAGTTTCTTCCTTCTCAAATATTTCCTAGTGTCCTCGTCTACCCATGTTTTCTTGGGAACATCCTGTTGGAAAGGTTTCTTGTCCTTGTCCCTAACAGGAAAATTGGTTTTCAGTGGAAACTTGTTTTTGGGGACTAAATCCTGAAGATCTCTGGCTTTGCTAATGGCATCTTGCAGAGTGAGGAGTTTCTAGGCTTTCACCCATGCCCGTAGTGGCTCTGTGAGGGCCTCAGTGAATAACATAGTCAACCTGCTCTTTGATACATCTGTTACCATGACTGCTATCTTCTGAAATTCTGAGATGAAGGCTTCTGCACTACTGGTCTATTTGAGTTGATCCAACTCCCTGAAATGTATCTCTATATCCTTCCTGTCAAGCCTCTCTATGAGCTTCTGAGTGAACTCACCATAGGAGTGTATGGTGTTGTGACCCAATGTCACCAATCCATGGTACCACCACTCGTGAGCTTCTACGTCCAGGTGGAGTGTAGCCAATTTAATGGCATATGTCTCTGTCATGGGATTGAGTTGGAAATAGGTATCCAAATTTTGAACCCATATCCTTGCTGATCCTCCACGAGTCCCATCAAAGTTTGGGATGGTCAACCTGCCCAAGGTCTTCTGCAACTCATAGTTGTGATTGAAACCCTTGTTGAAATTCTTGGGCCCGTTCCTACTCTTCATGTTGTAGAAATATGAAAAAGACACGGTAACATGAAACTCATCCCCTAAGTCTCTATGCTCCTGTAAATAAGCCCCAAAAGGCTCGCTAGGTTCTACCTACATGACAGGACCA
The DNA here is from genome assembly GCA_001517045.1 of Pseudotsuga menziesii. NCBI lineage: Eukaryota > Viridiplantae > Streptophyta > Pinopsida > Pinales > Pinaceae > Pseudotsuga > Pseudotsuga menziesii. The sequence goes on from LPNX011117422.1 coordinate 725,389, forward strand.
CCTATTGTATCTACCAAGAAGTGAGGCATGGTAGGCCTGTTGAAAGCTCTGCTATATATGTGTGGAGTGTTTTGCATATTACTATACGTAACCTTTCCACTGCTACTTGTAGATCCCTGATCTACCGGTGAGGGAGGTGTACTATTGGTACCTATTTCTGGTTTCGCCGATAATCTGTTGATTGCATTGAGCACATATTTTTTCCGTTTTACTAAGTCTTGCAATGCAGATACTAAGTTGCAAAACTCCATCCTATCCTCCTCTTCGCTCGTTTCTTTTCCCCTATCTGATTTTATACCTGTTTGTTCCATGTCTGAATTGGTATCTTCTAGTTGGATATCCTTAAAGTCCCCTGTGTATCTACTCTTTCTCCTCCTATAGGTTACAAAAGGGTCTCCCTTTGGATTCATCTATGTCTCATTTCTTAAGCCCACAACTGTCCAATAAGATAGCTCTGATACCACTGTAATATCCCAAATCCCGATATTTTCTATTCCTTTGCAATTATGCTGATACAACTGGGCATGCAAACTGCCATGCAAAAATCCCTATTTTATAGCAAAAATTGTTGATGTATATGTAACTTTGGAATGTATTCTTCTATGTATTTTATATTATTGTAACCCAATGTTTATTCCGGGATGTTTCTATTATGTATTTGAGTCATGTGGTCATGCCCCGATGTTCC